>JADBJO010000129.1:307500-310000 GCA_016801955.1 Conus betulinus | reverse complement strand
CTTTTCTTTCTTTCTTCTCTTCTCCAGTTCCTCCTTTTCCTCTTCCTTTTCCTCTCCTCCTCCTCCTCCTCCACTTCCTCCTCCTCCCTCCACCCTTGCTTCTTCTTCCTTTTCTTTCTTCTTCTTCCTTTTCTTCTTCTTCTTCTTCTTCTTCTCTTCTTCTTCCTCTTCTTCTTTCTTCTTCCTCCTCTTCTCTTCTTCTTCTTCTTTTTTTTCTTCTTCTTCTTCTTTCTTCTACTACTACTTCTTCAGCATATCCTTCTTTCGTTCATTCTTGTTCATTTCTTTCTCTCTACCTCCCATAATTCTTTCCTGTTCTTTGTTTCATTTTCTTCTTTTGATCCCTGGCGCTTCTTCGCCAACAAAATCGTACCGAATCTTTTTCACATTGTGTCTGTTCCATTTACGTTCTTTCCGCCTGTCATCCTCCCCTCTAATGTGTGTTGTTTTTGTTTTGTTTTTGCTGTTAATATTCCATCCCCTTTCCATTTTTTTTATCACTTCCGTTACATCCTGACAACAACAACAAAAAATAATATTGCCAGATCTCGACAAATGATATCGACAAGAACAGCCGGTTCCGTAAGCTTAATCCCTCAACAGCCCCTCCTCACATTTATCGAAATCGTTCAGTAACACCCCCACCCCCCCCCCCCCCCACCTCTTCATCCCTCTCCTCCACCCCCCTCCACCCCCACCCCTAATTTACCCTCTGCCTCTGCCTACCCCCCCCCCCCCCCCCCTCTCTCTCTCTCTCTCTGCTTTTATTTTTCTTTCTTTTCTTTTCTTTTTATGGAAAGAAGGGTCGGACAGTGTAACTAGAAGGCCGATTGCTGTCGACGGCTCTTGAGCTGCCAATCAATGGCCAGTGACATGCCTGTGGACGGCTAAAGGTGCCTTCACATCAGCCGTTTCATTCGTCTGGTGGTGATGGAGGTGCGGAGGAACCCGATCTCTGTACGAGTTGCAACTCTCTCTCTCTCTCTCTCTCTCTCTCTCTCTCTCTCTCTCTCTCTCTCTCTTTTCTGTAAGTGCGCACGCGCGCCTGTGTGTGTGTGTGTGTGTGTGTGTGTGTGTGTGTGTGTGTGTGTGTGTGTGTGTGTGTGTGTGTGTGTGTGTGTGTGTACGATAGTTTCCTCATACAGTTAGTAAAGGGTTTTCATATTCATAATATATTTTCTTAATCTTATATGTTCCCATTTTCTTCATCTACAACCCCCCCATGATTCCAGTGTCCAATGCCGCCCCCTGCCCTGCCTGCCCCCCCCCCCCCCCCCCCCCCCCCCCCCCCCCCTTTTTTTTTTTTTTTTTCAAATCTTTGCCAAGTCATTACTATAATGATGAAAGAATTGTTAGCCTGCGCTTGTTTCCCCCCACTACTTAATTGTTCAGCATTAGTGTGTGTGTGTGTGTGTGTGTGTGTGTGTGTGTGTGTGTGTGTGTGTGTGTGTGTGTGTGGTTTTTGAGTGCATTATATAAATAAGCTTATAGATTTTGTATTTTTGGTTTTAGTAAAACGTTGGAACTCGGTTGCTTGTATTCTCTCCTCTCCCTCCCTCCCACCGTCCCTCCTCCCTCTCTCTCTCTCTCTCTCTCTCTCTCTCTATATATATATATATATATATATATATATATATATATAGAGAGAGAGAGAGAGAGAGAGAGAGAGAGAAAATTTGGATAAAATACTTTGGATAAAATACTGACTTGTGTCTATAAAAGAGCTGTGGAAGTAGTAATTCACGAACCATCTGTAGTACACCCTGGTCACAAACTAGCCAGTATCCCTCCACGCACAGACCAGACTTGTTACAATAAAGGACTCTTCGTGCAGGAAATATGCATTCCAATGTCCCCCTTTTAGCTAAGAAATGTGTTTGCGTTTAATGATCACCGACATTCATATAAAATTAATTTCCTTTCCCAAAATGAAGTCTATACACGTATAGACGTTAGAACTCATGCCCTGCTTATTCTGGATGTTTGCGATGGAACCATACCCCAGATGAAAAGGAAAAGAAGAAGAAAAACCCGAATTCTTATAGATTCAGGCCTAATTTTCATACATACTCGATTAATCTGTCAAATCTAACTTTGCTCTGTCCTCTTTCTTGCCTCTCATCCCCCCCCCCCCCCCCCCCCCCCCCAAAGCCCCTCCCTGTCCCTCTTCTCTCGCGCTTCCTTCCCTTCTTCGTGCCCCTCTTTCTGTCTGTCTCACTTGTACATAAATTTTATTCTTTTGTGCATAGATGTACTTAGAATGTAGAATGTAGCCTTTTGTTAATTTTATTTCTTGGCCCCGGAAGGAGGGCTGGACGTGAAAAAGCAGTTATGCTCATTTCATTGCCATCTGTTATTTTTAAAAAATCTCTCTCTCTCTCTCTCTCTCTCTCCTCTCTCTCTCTCTCTCTCTCTCTCTCTCTCTCTCTCTCTCTGCATCTTGGATATGTTTTGTTCCGTATTTACGCTCGAAAAAAGATATCCTGGGAAAAAAAATGCT
>JADBJO010000129.1:290000-300000 GCA_016801955.1 Conus betulinus | reverse complement strand
TGCGTAATGTCACAGGGAGTAGTCTATGTCTGGGAAAGTTAAGTAATATCTCAGGAAATGGTCCATGTCTGGAAAAGTTTACAGTTTCGCAAGAAATAGCCTTCGTCCGGGTTTTTCTTTTGACTTCAGGCTTGAAATTCATTTACATGGAGGACATATTACGCGCACCTCGTGTATCATTTCCGCCCTGTCTCTCTGACTCTCTCTCTCTCTCTCTCTCTCTCTCTGCGCTCGGTCTGTCTGTCTGTCTGTCTGTCTGTCTGTCTGTCTCTCTCTCTCTCTCTCTCTCTCTCTCTCTCTCTCTCTCTCTCTCTCTCTCTCTCTCTCTCTTTTCTCTCTCTTTTCTCTCTCTTTTCTTCCTTTTTTTTTTCCTTTTTTTTTAACTATGTAAATGATTTTTTTTTTGCGCAGCTAGCTGGAGAAGAAAGCGCTGAAAGGTTATTGGCACTCCCCGACGTAGAATAACAGATTATTAATTCGCTTTCTTCACCATGTTCCCAGACCGCTTGAAAGTGTGAACCTGCCGACTAATACTGCTCCCGGCGGAACATTAAACCAGACTCCCGTGGTCTGAATAGAGATGCATTAGTCGAGGTGTGCCGCATCATCAAAAAGTTCAGCAGTTTAACGGCAAAGTAAAGTTTGAGACATTTCAAAAGAACCTGCTTATCCAGACCCCCCTTTTCGCGTGTATACACCGGTTGAAGTGAGCTGGGTTGTCTTGTGATCGCGGCTGTTTGGGGAACGTATTTTAAAGTCATCTACGTGGAAGAGATGAACTGATTATCGTTATGAAGTTGTTGAATCGATCTAGTTTTCTTCGATGTCTGTTACTGCTGTTAATTCGTGTACATAAGGTAAGGTAAGGTAATGTTGCTTATAGCCCAGCCGACCGCAAAGGGCCATATCAGGGCTGTCACCACGTTTCGTGTACGTGGCGATGGTGTCGTATAATCTGGAGACGTTCTATCGTTGATCACTTTCTATTACCATCGTGGTGCATGTGTCATCCAATGTTGTTTTCCGTAAAATATCGTTTCGTCCTGAGCTCTTTAGGAGTCGTGTCCAAACGGTTTCTGAAGCTGAACGGGTCAAAGGGGAGACAATCATGCTTTGTTTCCGGCCTCGCTGCAGCTTTGAGGCATGTTGCCAGACAATGGCGCTGATTCCACAACATCTCCTGACCTTTGCCTGACAGTGGAGCGGAGAGTTCGCTCCCTTGTGCCGCCTTTGCCCACCCACCCACCCCTTTCCTTCCGTTCCCTTCTCACCCTCCCTCTTCCCACCCTCATCCCCATGCTGTAGCAATGCACTGCGCTGGCCATTAATTATCGCCTGAACCACAAGGATGCGAGTCAGTGGTCTGAGTCAGTGTCTGCCCATTGTTACACTGCGCACAACACAAAGCAATGAGGAGCAGGGCTTTTGCTCTTTTCGATCCTGGTTGTGGGTGGGAGTCGATGAAATAATCAACGCAAAAAGAACACAGTTACAACAATAACATAACAGCAACAACAACAACGACGACGACGACGACGACGCGACAAACTCTGCTAAATGAATATCTTAAAACGTTTATGTTGAATGTGTGTGTGTGTGTGTGTGTGTGTGTGTGTGTGTGTGTGTCTGTCTGTCTGTCTGTCTGTCTGTCTGTCTGTGTGTCTGTGTCTATGTTTGTGTGTCTGTATGTCTGTCTGTGTGTGAAAACTGGGGTTTCACTGAATTAGCGTCTCTGTCTGTCTGTCTGTCTGTCTGTCTGTCTCTCTCTCTCTCTCTCTCTCTCTCTCTCTCTCTCTCTCTCTCTCTCTCTCTCTCTCTCTCCTCTCTCTCTGTCTTCCTCTCTCCCTGTCTCTCTCTTTCCCTCCCCTATCTCTCTCTCCCTCTCTCTCTTTCCCTCCCCCCTCTCTCTCTCTCTCTCTGTCTGTCTGTCTGTCTCTCTCTCTCTCCCTCTCTCTCTCCCTGTCTCTCTCTCTCTCTTCTCTCTCTCTCTCTCTCTCGCTCTCTTTCTCTCGCTCTCTCTCTCTCTCTCTCTCCACCCTCTCTCTCTCTCTCTCTCTCTCTCTCTCTCTCTCTCTCTCTCTCTCTCTCTCCTGTATCATTTTCGCGCCACGCGCGCGCCCCTTCTCTGTCTGTCTGTTTGTCTGTAAGTCTGTCTGTCTGTCTGTCTCTCTCTCTGTCTCTGTCTGTCTCTGTCTCTCTCTCTCTCTCTCTCTCTCTCTCTCTCTCTCTCTCTCTCTCTTCCTCAGTCTCCCGTCCCCGGACTTTGGTAATCGTCAGGGGGCTACGCCTCCTACCCAAGGCACCAGCAGACACTTCCCACCGCGTCCCAGGGCATTAAGGGATCGACGTTCTCCTCGTCGACCCCAGCGTCAAACACAGGATCGCATTAACACCATGCAGAAACGATCACAGACGAAATGACGCCAAATGACTAATGTTTCCTGTAATCAGTTACAGCGAGACCCTGACACACAGCGCGATACATGTGACAATGTGACACACACTCCAATCACAGATACCAATTTAAACAGCGAAAATCATGATTCAGCTTTTGTGTAGTAGGACCAGAATTAGTACAGCAGTAACTAACGGGCAGTCCAGGTCAAAGGAGTCCCGTTTGTTGGGTATATAAATCAAACAATAGATGTGTGCGCATTCTTAACTGGAATATTGAGGGCTTGCTTTCTAAGGTATCTGACCCTGATTTTATGCTCTATGTTCACAACTTTGACATTATTTGTTTTACTGAAACCTTCTTGAACTAAGGAGAGCATTAGATTGTTTTCCCAGCTACATTCAGTTCATTAGTCCTGCGGTTTAAACTCTCAGTGCACGGTCGAAACAGTGGTGGTGTGATGATAATGGTGAAACGTTCATTGCAGTCGTTCACTGAGCTACTGGACACATCACAAGATAGCACTGTACTCATTAAGTTTCATAAAAAAACATGTTGAACAGTACCAACGATATAATATTGTGGGTGCATATGTGTGTCCCCTAGATAGCCCTTATTATAAACAACCACACGTTTCTGTTAATTCTGGTATCTATCTGATTGAACAATGTATTTTGAATTATATTCAAATAATGAATGATTCATGTGACTTTTTGATATGCGGAGACTTTAATGCCAGGACGGGAACACTAAATGTTGCAACACGTGAGACAGAGGGAGACACGTATGATCTGGTCCAGTCAGACTTGTGTGAAACAAGGTCGTCTCAAGATGATACAGTGAATGCTTATGGTCGCCTTCTCCTTGAGTTCTGTAGTGTGCGTGTGATTTAACAATACTGAACGGAGCATGTGCTGGGGACGAAAATGGAAGTTTTACTTATGTATGTGCTACTGGTAGTAGTGTAATTGACTATTTCATTTGCTCAAAGGTGCTGAAAGGTGACAATATGGAGCTAAAAAGTGGGTGAAAATGTTTACCTCACAGCACATGCCTGTAGAACTGACAATAAATTACAAAGAAATGGTCACAAAGGAGAATGAGACGACGTGTACAGAAAAAAATCGTATGGACTTTAGATGACTCTTTTCATTTTCAAGCAGCTGTGCAAAGTCCCTTTTTTCAGCAAATCTTAGTTGAAGCAACACGTCTTTTACCATTGTCTGTGAACAATGCTGTCGTCTGCTTAAATAATGGGTTGATTAAAGCAGCGGAATGCATGAAGCGTAAAATTTTCACGGGCATAACGTCAAGCCCTTGGTATGACAGAGAATGCAGAGCAGCAAAAAAAGAGATGAGAAATTGGTGGAGAAAATTCTAATCGCTGTAAAGTTAAATCGGCTCTAAAATTCAATATAGAATTGGCTTGGCAAATAGCAGACGACAGTACAAGGATTTGCTTAAAGATAAACATAAAACATATAAAAGAAGCAAACTCAATGCGCTCAATATGAAAATAAATGATTCAGGTAAGTTCTGGAGTGAAATCAGGTCTCTAAATCGAAAGACAAAATGCACACCAAACATCAGCACGATTGAATGGTTTCGTCATTTTCGATCTGTGTTTAATTCTGTTAATCCTGTTATGGATATCTTTCAAGATAGCGATGAAAGTGAAAGGTATGTTGATGAGCTCGATAGGCCAATTTGCACGGAAGAAATACATGGAAGCATTCGCTCTCTGAAATCGTGCAAAGCTCCTGGACCTGATGGTATTTTAGCGGAAATGTTGAAAAGCTCTACCGATTGCATCATGCCTTTCCTGTTGTGTTTGTTTAATCATATATTTGACACACACGATTATCCAAGCGTGTGGAACTGTGCCATTATTGTACCTCTACACAAGACCGGAGATATTGATAAATCCTGACAATTATCGAGGAGTGTCTCTAATGAGTATACTTGGAAAGTGTTTGCCAGGGTGTTAAATAACCACCTCACACAGTGGGCAGAAGATAACGAAAAGATTGCCGAGGAACAAAGTGGTTTTAGATCAGGTTATTCTACTTCCGACAATATATTTGTCCTGTATTCTATAGTGCAAAAGTATTTGGTGAGAAAGTCAGGGAAAGTATATGTTTGCTTCGTTGACTTTAAAAAAAGCATTTGATACAGTTAATCGTAACATTTTGTGGAATGTACTTAGAAAAATTGGTGTTGGAAGTAAAATGCTAAGGATGTTGCGATGTATGTATCAAAGTGTGAGATCGTGTGTAAGATGTCCTGATGTTCTTACTGAATTCTTTGAGTGCCCAGTGGGTGTAAGGCAAGGCTGTGTATTGTCACCAACGTTATTTTCGTTTTTGATAAATGAACTAGCGTTAGAAGTTGCTTCAAAGGGTGACTTTGGAATACAGTTAGTTCCCGACTTTGTACAGATCTTGATATGTTGTTTGCTGATGATGTTATTTTAGCTTCATACTGTCCCAAGGGATTACAAAATCAAATCGATATCCTCAAACAATTTGCAGACAATTATGATATGAGAGTGAATCTGGAAAAGACGAAAATAATTGTATTCAGAAAAGGGGGGATTTCTGGGCCAGAAAGAAAAATGGAAATATGGTGAGGAAGATATAACGGTAGTCAACAGTTATAAATATTTAGGGCTACATTTTACAACCAAGCTTTCACTAACGTATGCTGTGGAAGAGCTGGCCACTAAAGCAAAAATTAAAACAACTCAGCTCCTTAGATGCCTTTGGAAATTAGGAGATATATTCGAGAAATGTGTTCTTTAAGATGTATGACGCTCAGATTGCTCCCATTTTACAGTACGGGTCTGAGGTCTGGGGCTATCAACAGCTCGATGTACTAGAGAAGACACATATGTTTTTGCCTGTAAACGTTACTTGAACGTAAGTAGGCAAACGCCAAACAAAATGGTGCTGGGAGACCTCGGACGATATCCAATGTATGTTTTTTAGCGGCTGAAAGGTGTATTCGCTACTGGCTAAGAGTTTGTAATCTGGCAGAAGAAAAGACTACCCAGGAAAGCTTATAATATGCTAAACCACCTTCAAGAATTGGGAAAAAAAAAAAACTTGGGCGTTTCACGTGAGACAGTTATTATTTGTAAATGGATTTGGAGAGGTTTGGTTGCAACAGATGTTGGCGATATGAACAATTTCATTCATATTTTTAGACAGAGACTCGCTGATCAGTACGCACAAACCTGGCATGATAAACTGGAATCAGCAGAACGTTTTGAACTATATTCTAGCTTTAAGCAGTTCCTACGAACAGGAACATTATTTGGATTACGAGATATCACGGTGTCAGAAAGAAGCGTATGTTAAGTTTAGATTTGGCATTTCTCCAATAAGGGTGCATAAACTGAGATACAGAAGAGATGTGGTACCAAGACATTTATTATGTCCGGTTTGCAAAGGAGCTATTGAAGACGAGTCACATGTGTTGTTTGAATGCAGAGTGTATGAAGTATTTAGAGAAAATGTGAATGCTATCAATAACGCTGAAGGAAGTGTGTCGTATGTAATGTCCTGTGCCGATGAAATGTCTGTGAGACAAGTCTCACGTTTTCTGTACAACGTTTTCGAAGTAGATCACAGCTGATACAAGAGGAAGAACCGAAGACAGTGTGTGTTCATGCTCTGGAATGATAACTTTGAATGGACAAATTAAGCTCTGGCAAATATTCCGTAGGATTGATGAAGTTAATAGATGGATGCTCGTAAACTTTGATTAATATTGATTCAGGATCTCAGTTATTAACGAGAACTGAAGACTGATCGGAAATCAAGGCGGGTAAATAATATGTTAGTGGCTTTTATGGATGATTGATTATTGATAAATGACCAAAGATGGAGGATGACTGATGATGACTATTGATCAGTTATTCTTTTTAATGATATATATGAGGATAGGATATGGGAGAGGATAAAGCGATTTCAGTCGAATTAATGAACATTGAGGATAAATGATTCAAATGAAAATGATGACTGATTATCAAAATTGATCAGTGGCCTCTATGATTAGGGATTCTTGATTGATTACGATCGACGGAATATCAGTGGACAATTATTTTGACGGTCGAAAATGCTAAGGCTTAACTATTGGTGCGTGCTCCTATTGATATCCTGTTGATTAATTTTCAACAATTTATATTGGCCTGTCTTCATTCGAATGTTGATATGCGTGGTACTACGAATTGTGTGAATGGTATATCTATTTTGCTATCCCCTTGAAATGAACATGCATATATGTTTATCCAATAAAATGTCAGTGTCAGTGTCAGTGTCAGTCTCCCGTCCCCTTGTCCATCCTTCTCTTCCCCTACCCTCCTCCCACCTCCACATACACACGTCAGTTTCTGTTAGCAAAATTCTGATTCTGAACCGGTCGTGGAAAATAATTTGCTGTTATCCAGTAGTTAGATATCTTTTATGCATAGAATGTGTGCATATGTGTGCATGTGCATGTGCGCGCGCGCGCGCACGCGTGTGTGTGTGTGTGGAAGCGTTCGAGTGCGTGTTCATGTGTGCGTGTGTGTAAAGCCTGTTGTCGATTTTTTTTATCACCATTTACTTAACAGATGTAGAGAATCTCTGTCTATGTCTCTGCCCCCCCCCCCCCCCCCCTCTCTCTCTCTCTCTCTCTCTCTCTCTCTCTCTCTCTCTCTCTCTCTCTCTCTCTTCTCGCTCTCTCTCTTTCGCCTCTCTCTCTCTCTCTCTCTCTCTCTCTCTCTCTCTCTCTCTCTCTCTCTCCTTTCGTCCTCCCACACTCTCTCTTTAACATGCTTGTTCACACACACACACACACACACACACACACACACACACAGATATACACACACGAACGCACGCGTGCACGCACAATACACACATGCGCATCACACAAACACATAGGCTCACGCATGCGCGCTGGCGCGCAATGTCATTTTCTATAAACCTATATCACTCATTCTTATCCGATCCGGGAAAATATTCTGCTGTTAACTACTTTTTATTTTTTATTCAAACTTTTGCGCATAGGGTGCCCTATAGACATAAACTGAATAGTGTTTTTATGTGAGAGTGCGTGCGTGCGTGCGTGCGTGCGTGTGTGTGTGTGTGTGTGTAACTATCTACTTAATGATTTCAGAAAAGAAAAGAAAAAGAGCGACTTGTTCTTTATTAAGCACATCGGCGAACTTCAAATAGCTGAATCGGGATGATGATCAGTCTGAGAACAGGCGAATTGGGAGAAAGAACGAATCGGGATTATCAGTTTGAGAATAGCAAATCTGGGGAACAGGCGAATCGGGGAAATAGGCCAATCGAGAATAAGCGAGCCGGGAACAGGCGGGGATGACACCGATTCTATAGACTCACTTTGCTCTTCTGAGTCTTGATGAGAAATGAAGAAGAAGAAGAAGAAGAAGAGAAGAAGAAATATGTAACAAAAAAGAAAAGAATTATAAAAGAATGGGCAATAGGAGAAGATATAGAATTCAAAAGCGAGTGCAAGGCTCGAGCCATTCAGGCTGATTCGAGGCTGACGCATGCAGCGTAGATAGAACCCACAGCCTGTCGGAGCGTTTCATGCGGACAATGACCCAACCATCTGTGAATGTGCTCCCCGGCTGCTCTAATCATATCTAGGGGGCGGCGCAGTCCCTGTAAACACGTCCTAAAGCCTCGTGTGTTTACACGGCCTGTCAACGTGCCATCCGCCGAGGTTTGGCCTCTGTGGGGGTCATTCTGGAATTATCCTGCTCGCTCTTTTTGTTTCGTTTTATGCTTCCGCCCTCCTCCCCTCCTTTGTTTTCAGTCTTGTTTGTCGGCTTTCTTTCACCCCCCACCCCCCTTTGTTTTGGTTTTTTTTTTTTTTCCTTTCCTTTTTAATCCATGTGTTTCCTTTTTCCTTTAATTTCTTATTTCGATTCTTTTCTCCTTTTCTTCTTTTTCTTTTGTCCTCTCTCTCTTTCTTTTCTGTTCTGTTCATTATCCAGTGAAATAGTTTAACAGTCAGTCAATCAGTCAGTCCGTGAATTAACCAGACCGATGGTCAGTCAGGCAGCTAATCAGTCGGGCATCCAATCAGTGAATCAGTCAGGCAGTAAGTCAGTGAGCTGGTCAACCAGTCAGCTGGTCAATCAGTCAGCCAGTTATTTTGCCGGTCAATTAGTTTGTTGGTCAATCAGTTAATCAGTCGTTATTTTTTATTTCGAGATGACTTGCAAGCTGGTTAGTTCATCTGTAACTTAATCTATGTTGGTTAGCCGTTCTGTTCATCGATTTAGTTGCTAGTTGTAACAGCCTCTGCCAAATCATTGTCAAAACTTTTCAAAATAGCAGTGTTACTGAGATTTACCAGTTGAAAAATCAAATTTCTTTTCTCTTACCGTGTTTACTACTCTGATCCTTTAAAACCGGGGTCGGGTGGCTCTTCTGGCGCAGGACAAGCCGCACACATCGTGGAAGAAGAAAGGAAAAAAAAAAAAAGCGTTGATACAGATGCCGTTGTGAAACGGATACCGCTGTTGTTCGATGCTACCGTCAGCTCACACTGAAGTCTGCTGGTGTGATGTTGCGAAGCGTGCAGTATTCATCTTGTTTTTCAAAACTGCCCTGACATTCTCAGGAGGCTGACTGCGCTGGGTGACTTCGCTGACCGCAGCAGGATCAGAATGGACAGGTGTCTCTTGTCTTCGCGGAGGAGTTATTGCCTCGTAGGAAATGATCGTTGAACAGATGGATGGAGATGGATTTTGTGGTACTATCGTCTGACTGTACTTCTCATAGTTCTTTGTTCCTTCCACCATGACCAAGATGAAGCACACCAGACTGTGAAACACAGCCCCACTTCATAAGTTTCTGACTAGGCCCATGCGCTGGTGGGTTTTTCACGAGGCTATAATAATGCATGTTGGTCGCCACTCCCCCGTGGAGATACCGGGGGGTCTTTTGTACAAAGAGTTCCCCCTCCTGGACATTCTGTGCTAGTAACGTCCCCTTCTCTTTCGCTCTCAGTAACTCTGTCTCCTTCTTTGCTGTACTGTCGTCTACTGTCCTTTTTGTCTAACATATCTTTTATCTATCTTTTTCCACAACCTCTTCCCACAAATTTCTGCACTCAACGAAGTCGGAGTGAACTGACCATACTCTCGAGTATAGTGTGAGTATCCCAACAGGGTAAAACGAGTTCACACGCTACCAGATACTGGAACGCTGAAGAAGAAGGAGGTCGCCACTTTCCTGAGGCTTTTCGCCACAGTGTTGCTCTCTTGGTGTTCTTCAGATCAGTCACTTTTTTCATCACTGAACAAGATGTGCAACGGCCATTCACTGCCCAGTGTAAACTTGCCGGACATCAGATTCTCGTGAACTTTCTGTTCATTTCCATAATCACAACTGTTTGTTTTGTATGTCACCGTGTCTGCATGTCACCGTGTATATATGTCACATGTCATCTTGTATCTATATCACCTTCTCGTTTCATTGAGAGCTCTATATGTCACTGCGTCTATATGTTTTGATATCACAGTGTCTGTATGTCAACATGTCTGTCTGTTACGGTTATAGTTAGATTTGGTTACGCTTA
>JADBJO010000129.1:260000-280000 GCA_016801955.1 Conus betulinus | reverse complement strand
AAGGTCCCAACATGTATCAGCGCGTTTCATGTTGAATTAGCAATCGAGCTTACAAGACAGAGGAAGCCGGAGCCACTATCCGAATGCTGTAGACCTATTTTTGCTATTATTTGCTGATGACAATAATTCTCCTGTCAGAACAAGTTTGTGTGACTAACAGAACCAGTTTACTGTATCTTGTATTAAGAAGAGGCAATCAGTTTTGGGGTTAACACTAAGTTTTAGATAAAACAAATATAATAATTTTTTTCCATTGGGGGGTCCCACTTGTCTGCTTATAGATAATGGTTCGGACTTACGGAAAGCTGTCGAAGATACAAGTTTGTCAACTCTTATAAAATACCCCCCCTTGGAATGTTGTTTACCAACCAGCCTTTAGCCCTTAATTCTACTTGTGAGTGAACTGCAAATGGCAAAAAAGGTGTAGGAGTAATACTTACAGAACGCACTAAGAAACACATTGTATTGATGTTTTTCTGTGCACTTTCTGTGTTCTGGAAAATGTTTGACGTACGCAAATTGACCCTCTCCTTAATAGTGCCCGCCCTGAGATCTTGGGATTATATCATAAAAGTAGCCAGATTGGAGAGAGTGCAGTACTTTTGCAATGAACGTTTTTCTGTGTACTTCCAATGCACACCTTCAACAAAATTTTATATGGCGACAAACTGGGCGATAACCCTTTAATACTGTAAAACCCGTACATAAAAGTGTGTTCAATTTTGGTTTAAAATTGTTGAAACTGCCACAAAAGTATATTCTCTAGAACAGGCTATGATATGTTGTGACAACACAATTTCGCGCGGAGGGGTGATGATCGGTCTTTTTTGACAAGAAAGATGTAAAGAAAACTGGGCCTTCTCGATTAAAAGCGTTATGTCAGAAAACGGTTTGCGATTGCCTGGATGAGCCAGGTGTAGGTGCCAATGGAAAAAAAAAGGGTGCTGTTGTTTATATCTCAGAATTTTAAACGCCCAGATTAATTGATTCGTTTTAAACAAAAACTGGCATTCAGACATGGAACAATAAAGACAAATTATCGTTGGTTCTATTCTTTCAAAAAGCATATTTTCAACTGAAAAAGTTTCTAAAAGTTGTTGTGAAAATAATAATTAACAATTGCCCCAGCTAATTTAGCTAGATTCCGACTAAGAACCCCTTGGTTTTAATGCTAAACAAAAAAGTGTTTTCAGCCCCGGTACGTTGCTACAGATTCACCTTGCCCTTCTGTGTAAATTCCATTGTTGATGATGAGAGTCACTTTATTTTCTACTGTAAAGCCTATGACAACCTGAGGAAAAAGCGTCCATTGTTTGAAAAAGACATATGTGGTAAGAAAAGCAGATTTGTTCTTCTCTGCTTTTATTCAGAAGATGACATTATTTTCTAAAGTTTAGTTGGCCAAATTCATGTTCGTGAAGCCTGGAATCTTAGATATAAAACAATAATTTCTGCTAGGATCACTATAGATAATGTAGGTAACTATGGTAGAGAGATTGAGAGAGAGAGAGAGAGAGAGAGAGAGATAGAGCGAGAGAGAGAGAGAGAGAGAGAACGTCGTCATACCTGTATATATGAAAAACACTACTGACAACCAATATACGAAACCTTTGTATGTTTGAACTTTGATATTCCGTAGTAAAAAACACACAATTTATAATAGCGTTGGGATGGCCATTTTTCATAACGTGTCCCTCGCTGTTCGTACAGAAAGAATAGTTAGTTCCGTTCTACTTTTTGTGTTTTCATTTAGTACCTTTGTTGCTCGTTTTGCACAATTCGCTGACACCAGAAAGGCTTCGATCATTTTTGTGTGTGTGTTCTGTGTGAGGTGGTGTTAAAAAAAACAAGACAATGCCCTGCCTGCATCACCTATGTCATCAAGGACTGTAAGAGTCCATGACTATTTAAATGTCAAAGTGGCTCTCTCGCTCTCTACTCCCTCTCTCCTCCCCCCTTCGTCTCCCTGCTACTCGTCTCCCTCCTTGCACACACAGTACTGCACCACGCACATGCCCTGTGCATGCACGCCAAAAACACAACAACAAGCAAACACACTAAGGGAACCCAAACAAGACTAGAGAGGCAAGGGGGCGGAGGACAGACAGGGGCATGTCACAGACAGACAGAGGTTCCAAACCAATAGCTATAACAGTCGGGTACGCAGTGCACGACAAATGCGTGAAAAATGTGAAACAGTACCAACCATACTAAGAAAAGATCGTTATCCCTTAAATCCCAACAAACCAAAGATAGATGTCCAGGGACAACTCAGAGGTAACTTCTTTCTGCCAATGTATTAAATTTGAAATATCTGACCATCTCTGTTTTAGCAAGAACGCAACTGTGTTCAGAAAACAAAAAAAAAACAAAAAAAAACTCAAGAACAAACAGACCGCTGTAATAAACGCTTATTGATAAAGTCTACAAAGGACTAAAAGGGTAGGGCACCATAGTTGTCTTTTGTCGAACTTCATCAGAAAGCCTTTGAAGACATACATGTAATGATGAAAAAGTGGCCGTTAATTTAAAGTAATCACCGATCTAGTTGCAAATGTGAAAACGCTGCAAAGCGGAAATACAATAAACAAATCTTAAATAACGTCAACGAACCCGCCCATAACTAAACATGGACTGATGGCAAACAGTCACAAGACACAAGACAAAAGCACCAACGCGTTTGCGAACCCTGAGGTCCCTTCCCTCATGCTGAAAAGAAGACGGACCAACAATAACCGAAAATGCACCTTGGCTTTGATCGCTCTTCATTGGTGCAAGTGGCATTTTCCGTTATATTCCTGTCCGTCCTTTGTTTCACCTTAGAACGACCTACAGAGGTCGAACAACGCGTTCTTTTGTACTGTCTTGTGACTCGTTTGTCTCCACGATTCCTGTCGGCGTCGCTGACATTATTTAAGATCTTGTAAAGTATACAGAATAGGAATCATGGGTAACTTGGTTCAAGAAATTAGATCATGTACTATAACACAAAAATACGTTCAAAAGTAATAGACGGTCTTTTCCTCAACGGTATCATTACTCAGCGGCGTTGGTTCCCTTCCACGGAAACCGTAAACTCACCACTGTTTCATATAGGTAGGATATTGCATGCCCACTTCCAGCTGATATGCGTACACAACGACTCCCCGCTAAAGTACAAACAACACAACACCACATACCAAATTCCGTAGAATTATAATGCAGGTGATCTGGTGCATCAATCTTCTTCACATCCAAAGCTGTGCTTCACAAAAACTAACAATACTGGCGAACGACATTGGACTCTTTAAAATTTATGAAAAAAAAAAAAGGTTGCCGTTTGTCACTGGAGAACAAACAAAACTCAAAAATCCCTCTACATGTAAGTACGGGGCCACCTCTATCCTTCAGATCAGCTGGTCATCTAACCAGTAAAAATAAACGGGTCGTTTTCCATAAAAGCGATACATTCACGAGAACATGTTTTTATTTTTTTCAATAATAAACCCAGCAAACAAAACCTGCAGACCTCTAAGACGGTCAAAGCAAGAGATTCAGACCGCTGAAACCATAGGTTCATGACTCGCAGCTACTACACATGCTAATCACACTCACCTGCAGTCAACGGAGGGGATGAAGATGGCTTTCAGTTCTCATATCAGACATAAGCATCTCACATATTTCCACACCGTTTCCCAGCGCAGCCTATCACACAGCATTTCCCCCCATGGTGCAATAAAAAATGCCATACAAATTCTGCACGAATCTACCGTGGTCTACATAAAAAGTCAATGAATCTCCCTGCAGGTAACAGAACTTGGCCGTGTTCCTATCAGCCTACAAGAAGTATGCCAGACACTAAGATTCTGACTTTAAATAACGAAATCAGACAGTAACGTCCTCCTTAAACAGGTATATGAAAAGCATGCTTAAAATATGAATACAGACTGTAGTCTATAGCTTTTTTTTTTTTTATCCCAGATGTTTCTACATAAAATGGGTATGAATCATATCCGCTACAATCAATCAACTGTTTGTATTGGCGAGAGCGGAATATGCCATGAAAAAAACAAGAAGAGTCTGAGTAGGCTGAAAAAAAAAGAACCTGCCTTTCAAACTGCACGTTAGTATTGTTCTCTGCATCATCGATGCATGCCAGCTTTTGTATGTCATAGTTTGTCTGTATCCATCCGCGTTTGTCTGGTGTCTCAGTGTTGTCTGTGTGTCCGCGTTGTCTGTGTCTCAGTGTTGTCTGTGTGTGTCCGCGTTGTCTGTGTCTCAGTGTTGTCTGTGTCTCAGTGTTGTCTGTATGTCCGTGTTGTCTGTGTCTCAGTGTTGTCTTGTATGTCCGTATTGTCTGTGTCTCAGTGTTGTCTGGTGTCTCAGTGTTTGTCTGCATCTCAGCAATGCCTTGTGAATCACTGTTGTTTGCATAATGTGTCTACACACAACAGGTGGCTGTGGAATTTTCTAATCCATCTGGGCAATAGCCTTCATTTTCATTTAATTTCTGCATGTCTGTGTTGTCTGTATGCCTGTAACGTCTGTATATCATCATTGTCTGTGTGTTAGTGTTGTCTGTGTTCACAGATATACGGATAGTTCCTATTTCTAAGGGTGACATCTTCCATCTTGATTTTTTTTTTTCTGTGTGTCAATTCCTGTGTAATCTGTATATCGGTTTTCATCTACATGTCTGTTAAATCTTATGTCTCCGTAATGTGTACGTCCCGTTTCATCTGTATCTCTGTGTAATCTGTATGTCGACTTCATCTGTGTGTCTGTGTAATCCGTGTGTCTGTTTTAATTTGCATGTCTGTGCAATCTGTATGTCTGTTTTCATCTGCATGTCTCCGTAATGTGTATGTCGCTTTCATCTGTATGTCTGCTTCTTCTGTATGTCTCTGTAATCTGTACGTCTGTTTCATCTGTATGTGTCCGTAATCTGTATGTCAGTTTCATCCGTATGTCTGTGTAATGTGTATGTTACATTTGTATGACTGTGTAATCGGTATGTCTGTTAAATCTGTATGTCTCCATAATCTGTATGTCTGGCTCATCTTATCTGCACATCTGTTTCATCATCTGCACGTCTGTGCGCTGTCTGTGTCCGCAGAGTGCGGGTGGCTGTGCAAGTTCCTGTCGCTGGGGGTGACGGCGTCCATCTCCATCTCGGTGGGCAGCATCGTCATCGTGGTGTCCTGCCTGGTGGCCCTCGTCTACTGCTGCCGGCGTCAGCTGTGCCGAAAAAGCCGCAGGACGGCGGCGCCCCGTCCTCCTTCGCCCCCACCCACCACCACCACCACCACCACCGCCGCCACCTCCGCCACCAGCGCCGCCGCCACCAACGCCCACGCCTCCGGTATGTCCAACGGGGCTCCTCCTTCTTCCACCTACCATGGGGCACTGACGGTCAGTCGATCCAGCCGTCTGCTTGATGATGAGAGAGTGTTAGCGATAAAAAAAACTTTTTATCGTTACTGTTTATAGGACTCGGGGGGTTCGTCGTCATTACTCACATTATCATTATCATCGCCTGTCAGTTAAAAGACATAAATGACAATTATCCTTGGCGATTGTAATTGTAATGAACAGTACTATCCACTTCTGTTTTTTCTGTTGTAGTCGATGTTGTATATGATGATCTCTGAGAGTCTTTTTCGTGACCAGCACCGCAGGTGTCTGTGTCGCGCCCGGCCTGGTTGACGCCGGCTATAACATTAACGGAGAGTGTAACATACGTGCAGGTATTCTGCACTACAGAGAGTCTTTCTCATTCGTTCTAGCTCCGCCACTCAGCAATTATCGCCATCGGCAGAGCATATAGTAGGTCAAGCACCACTGAACACTACCGAAGTAATTGATCACCAGTGCAGCAGGTATGTCTGTCGTGGGTGGCCTCATGAGGATCTGCTGTAGCTAAATCCTCGAGGAGTGCTGGTGGCTAGGTTCTGGGACAGGACGAATCTGGATTTAGCTGTTGAGAGTCGGTGTAAGTGAGTGGCATGATGGAAGGAAGACACTGAATTAGTACCATGACTACAAAACAACTTACGTGCCCTTGTATGTTCATTAACGTGTCTGGGATCAACGTGCGTGCAGTAACCATGACAACAAACAATCTTACGTGCTCTTTCATATTCATTAACGTTTCCGGACCTATACACGCCTTCAGTAACTATGACCACAAAACTACTTTATGTGCCCTTTGATGTCCATCAACGTTTCCGGCATTCAGTTACCGTGAATGCAGACTGCTTCTTGTGTTGATGAACGTTCTCGGATGCATTGTCAGTGACTGTGACTGCAAACGTTGTACACGTATGAACCGTGTTTGTTCATGCTGATTCTTGGTCCTCTGGCTTGTGCATGCATTCACAGTCACCATGGTAAGAGATTTTTCTATTCTAGATTCAAGATTTAGTCACCCTTAACTCCTGTTTTTTGGGGGGATCATGGAGAATACAAAGTAAACACGTTTCAACAGACTGATGTATACAATCAAACAGAGAAATGAAAAATAAAAAGACATTTAATGTTTCGTTAATGATTTTCCATGCTTGGTCAATGTAAATAAACTGAGCAGTACTTGTAAGGTTAAAACTGATAAGATTTTCCTATGACGAAGTGCTGGAAATTTCTTTCACATCACAATTGGATACTATCGTGAAATGAAATTCATCTCCTGCTATGCTGTTCATATGATATTACAATCTATCCTTTCTAGGAAATTCACCCTCTCTGCTTAAATCAATTCAATTCGTAGTTAGTTACAGCTGTATCAAAATTTAGTGAAGGAGTCGCAGGCATTGAGTATGCAAGATATAAAAACGTTTGAAATTTCAGTTAAAAACTCAAAATGGAGCGACTGATGGCGGAGAACGAAGCAAAATTTAGAAAGAGAGGGGGTTAGTTACCGCCAAGGACATTGACAAACAAAGCACAGTTAAAGGGACAATTATACACCCACCTGAAGACTTTGTCCAGAAATCTCTCTCTCTCTCTCTCTCTCTCTCTCTCTCTCTCTCTCTCTCTCTCTCTCTCTGTGGTCTCTATGTGTGTGTGTGTGTGTGTGTGTGTGTGTGTGTGTGATGCTCTCTCTCTCTCTCTCTCTCTCTCTCTCTCTCCTCTCTCTCTCTCTCTCCTCTCTCTCTCTCTCTCTCTCTCTCTCTCTCTCTCTCTCTCTCTCTCCTCTCTCTCTCTCTCTCTCTCTGGGTGTGTGCGTTTCTGCTCTCTCTCGTGCTTCTCCTCCTCTCTCTCTCCCTCTCTCTCTCTCTCTCTCTCTCTCTTCTCTCTCTCTTACTGCAAATGAAAAGAACTGTAACTCGCTCTGTTGCTATGTTCATTTTTAAAGCACTAAAACGAAGAGAGGAACTGTTTTCAGTAAACACAAAATGCCAGAGTAATTTTACGAAGAACACTTTGTGTATGCAAATACTTTCTTTCGTAATTTTCAGTATATGCGCCAGGCGCGTGTGTGTTCTGCTTTTATTCTTGACCTCATTGCAGATACGTCGGTGGCCTTTGCAATTAAACTATTTGAGTTTGAGTTTGAGTCTCGGGGGTGTGCGTGCTCTCTCTCTCTCTCTCTCTCCTCTCTCCTCTCTCTCTCTCCTCTCTCTCTCTCCTCTCGCTCGTCTCCGTTCCTTATAGACAGAACTCCGAGGTTAACCTTTCAGTAAAACTTTTACGAATGCTGTCGTGTTAAATCCCAACGTCAGTGTAGCCACAGTCCGTCTTCGGGAATGGTATGTCAATACAACATCAGGTACACACGTGTTTTTATTTTCGTGTCATTCATCTCACCAAGTTTCGGTGGCCACCTCTTTTCACCAAAAAGGTGGGGGTGGGATCTAATCTGCCTGCGAGAGATTTTTTTTCCCTGCATGCGTCCACGCACACGAAAACTCGGTTTAGGTAGATGGTTTGAACAGAAAACCAGTCCAGCCTGGCTTTCTCGAATGGAAATCAAAACCTGGATCTTGGGAGATTTAAAATAAAAAAAAAAAAAAAAAGTCTGACGCCATATTTACATAGTTCACCAGCCTCCCCCCCCCCCCCCCCCCCCCCTCCCCCCTGCCCCCACTCTCCGCCTTCCTTCTCAATCTTGAACGTATAGCATGTTTTGAGATTCTCACGCATTTCTACAAAAAAAAAGACTTTGCTTAGAAAGGATTGACAATGTCATACAATTGCTGATCTTGTTTTGTTCATGCAGGTTCCCAGGCCCCATCCCTGTACCTGTAACTATGATTACGGACATGTTCTGGCAACCGACGACCCCTTTTTGTTCATACAGGTTCCGGGGCCGCCAGCCCCACGCTCATCAGTAACCATGGCCACCGCCATGTGACGCTGCTCGTGGTTTTCTTGGTGCAGGTTCCCGGGCCCCCAGCGCCTTCAGCAACCACGGCTACTCGCACCAAGGCTACTACCCCATGCAACCCGTGTACCCGGCGCCCCACGGGTCCATGTACTCCTACACCAGGACCCCTTCCCCCCGTCCGGCGGGGGCGGGGGCAGCGGCTACTCCTCCCAGCCCTCTCAGCACCGCTCCTACACGCCCACGTCCAGCAAGTCAGGCAAGTCCACCCCGTCCCAACAGCACCAGCACCCTCCGTCACCTACAGCCAGGGCACGGAGAAGGTCTCCATGCCCGTCAGCCTATGACGTCACGCTGAGGTGACGTCACCCGCCTCCTGTCTCTTCCCGCCTCGTCTCGGTGCGGCGGAATCTGGGCGGTTTTGACTGTTGGGGCACTTATGATGGCGTGCCGAACACACACACACACACACACACACATATGCTGTTTTTTTTTTTTTTTTTTTTACGTCAAAAGCCATCATGTGCACGTATGAAGAATTTGGAAAGTGGGGCGGGGGGGAGTGTGAGCCTTCCTGATCTTTGCTGTCAGTCACTCGAGGCCACGCCTGTTTTGTGCGCATAATTCATTCATTCAATCAGCAGCTTGACTGATTGGACGAAGACGTAGAACCCACGCCTCCACGTTCTCAGCCCGCGTTGGTGGAATTACCATCATTGTCATAGGAATGCAGCTGTGCAATGTTGATGGGGAGGGGGATGGCGGGGAGGGGAGAGCGGGGTGTTCGCAAAAGACCGCGACGTTTTGTGTTTGACCGCGCGCTTGAGCTTTTCATTTCTTCATCCACGTGATCCCGGCTTCTTTTCCCTCAATTAAAAGGGAAATAACTATACCGTCAAACGGAAGAACAAATTACAAAATAGACACTATGCGGTTCGACCTCACTGGTCTTCTTCAGACCAGACAAGCAACACTCAAGGAGATGAAAATGGAGCACGAACGGTCACTGACCTCCTCAAGCTGGACGCAAAATGGATGCGGAATGGAAATCATACGATCATAGTGACTGTTCGCATTTCGTTTTCATTGTCTTGAACGTTGTTCGTGTTGCCTGAAGAAGACCAAACATGTCGAAACGCGTTGTGGTTTGTTTTGTCGTTTGTTTGTTCTTCCGTTTGGCGGTAAGCTTCCACTAATTTTTCTTTTAATTTTTTTTTTCAATTAGTGTTTGCTTTTTTTTTTGTTGTTTTGTTTTTTTTGATTTTTTTGTCACTTTTCATTTTTTTTTCTTTCGTTTCATTTCAGTTTCCGCCTCCAGTTTCATTTCAGTTTAAAATCCAGTACCCTCACTTTAAAAATCACCCTCTCCTTAACCTCACTCTCCCTCCTCCCTACCTACACCCCACCTCTACCCCACCCACCCCCCACCCCCCCCCCATACGCGACTTCTTCCTCCCTAGCGTCCATCTCTTTCTTTTAAAAACGGGTCAGTCTGGTGGCGAGTGACCACCAAGCTCATGATACAAATAAGCTGCTTGGACAAGAGAGAGTTGACGGCCCAACCAAACGCACGTCAGTGTCGCTGGAGATCGGTTTTCGACGATTTTCGCCCTGTCGATTTTCGCCCTGTCGATTTTTAGTTCCGTGGACTTTCGTCCATGGACTTTCGCCCCATGGACTTTCGCCCCGTGAAAATGATCACACGTATGCCTTTTGCACAGCATCAGTTAAAGAGAGGGACAAGGTTTTCATCATCCTTTCTCCGCCTTCATCAGAAATGTGATGGATGGTCACAGAATGATGATTATTTCTCTTCTATTTTTCGCGTTGACGTTGACCGTGAGTTAGTTGATTTGAGAAATGCGAACCTAAAACAAAATCTTTTTAAGTGACGTACACGCACTTTGATCTGGCGCTTGTCTTGAAGTGTCAGTGATCATGGAAGAAAGTCTTGTGTGTGTGTGTGAGTCTCTGTGTGTGTGTGCTGTAGTAGTAACTAGAATATCTGTAAGAGGCCACAAAAAGCAGGCGGACTCGTTGAACGTACAAGTTTACATTTGTAGCACCATGAAAAACTGTGACCGCAGGCCGAAAGTCCACGGGACAGAAGTCACAGTTCACAAGTTTGAACTTCACCCCCCCGTATCCGACAGATTTCAACTTCACTCCAGTTGGGGACTGCTTAGCCGTTGGATTCTAATTCAAACATCGAAACTTAGAAATCAAAAAGAAGAAAAAAAAATGTTTCTTAATTTGTTGGTGATTTTGTATTTTTGTTTTTGTTTTTTGTTTTTTTTTTTTGTAAATACATTTGTAGTCGCCTGTTTGTTTGCTTGCTTGCTCGGTTTTTGTTTGATTGTTTGTTTGTTTGTTTGTTTGTTTTTTGTTTTGTTTAAATGTTTGTATGGTGGTTTTGAACCCAGACCTGTTCTGTTTATTTTCAGAATGGGCATCGGAAATATTTGAACTTGCTGACAATTACGCACAAATTGAGAACGCAAGCGGAAGTCGAACTTCTAAGGACCAGATCCGGGCTGGCTATTTAATAATCCAGAATGCGTGCAGGGGATTTGGCCGGGTGGAAGGGGGGGGGGGGGGGGTGTGGTGGTCATCGTCGTGATTGTACATTGGTCCCCACTGAAAAAGATTGATGAATTAGATTCTCTGTGTTTATACTTCACTTCGTCCTCCATCTTCTCGTCCTTATTCTAATTGCTCCTGTTCGTTATCCGGTTTCCGAGCGATTGCCTGTGATACAGGATGGAGTCTGAGGTCTGCAGCAGCTTTAGCACTGATCACTGCAGCATCTCCTCTCGATGACTGACGTAGCTGCTTGCTGCTGCTCCTCTCAGTTCTCCTGAATGTGTCAGCCATAGAGAATGTTCTTCGTTCACAAATTTATCTCGCACAAAATTCAGCCCCGTGAGTTTCACGAACAGCAAGGACCATTTCAACGTTCTGAAGCGGGTGCAGAGAATTGAGCAATGAAAGATTATGTACACAATTAAAGTCGGTTGTAATCTCGTCAGTTTTATGCCAACGGCCATTTTTACAGACGCATTTTCTCCCGACAAAAAGACATTCGTTATATCAGGGATTCCCGAAGCCGGTTATAATGATATCTGCTGGAACGAAAGAAGTGAAATGACAGTGTTGTAGCGGAAGTCTGTTTAAATGAAAGCGGTCGTAACGAAAACTGTTATGACAAAAATTAGTTGTAACAAAAGCTGGCTGTAACGAAAAACGATTGCATTGGAAGTGCTTGGAACGAAAGCTTGTTATATGGACCAGATTTCGCCTCTCTGCTCAGTGTCAATAACAGCGGAGTGGACTGTGGATTGCCTTCTGTCATCATCAGTAATAGAGCTTTCTGTTATCATCAGTATGTCAGCCTTTTGTTATCAACAACATGTCATTCGAATCATCGGTAGCAGACCTGAGCCCTAGTATGAAGGTCTCCGGTGGTCGGCAGCACTACAGGCCACAATTCAGAACACACTGGACGAAGCGCTCTGAAGCCAGTGCCCCAACCAGCAACACGCTGTGTCGTGCCAAGTTCCTCCACACGCCACCACCAAACGTGCATTAGAGTTGTCAACAACCTGCACCCCCCCACCCCCCCCCCCCCCCCCCCACTCGTGCGGACTTTGACTGATGGGCGCACTTCCCTGATGTGTCAAGAGAGATAACAAGATGCCAAAGGTTGGCGCGTGTGGAGGAGGAAACGTTCCGTTCAGTCAACGGTCAGTGGGACTCCCTCTGGTCATCCGCTGGTCACTGGCTGCGGTAATGTGGTCCCTCGGGGCCTGAAGGATGGACATGGGAAGTTTCTCTGACAGAGCTATCCAGGGCAGCCAGGTCCACACACGTGTATGCAGAAAGGCGGTGAATGTGGTGCTACTGGTCAAAGTCAGGGACTGGGAGAGATTGTACAGACACAGGACAGAATGTGAACAACGAGATGACAGAATGTGAACGAGAAGAAAGAATGCGAACAAGACGAGAAGACAGAATGTGAACAGCGAGAAGACCGAATGAATGTGAACAACGAGAAGAAAATGAAAGTGAGAAGATACCAGACTGAGAAGACAGAATGTGAACAACGAGAAGACAGAATGTGAACAACGAGAAGACAGATAGAATGTGAACAACGAGAAGACTGAATGTGAACAACAACGAGAAGAAAGATAGTGAGAAGATACCAGACTGAATGTAAACAACGAGAAGACAGAATGTGAACAACGAGAAGACAGAGAATGTGAACAACGAGAAGACAGAATGTGAAAACGAGAAGAAAGCAAGTGAAAGCAGACAGACAACAAGACTGAATGTGAACAAGAAGACAGAATGAAGGAAGAAAGATAGTGAGAAGAAGAGACATGAATGTAAACAACGAAAAGAACTGAAAGATAAAGACAATGTAAACAACGAGAAGAAAGATAGTGAAAAAATACCAGACTGACATGTAAACAACGAAAGAAAGATAGGACACCAGACCGGGAAACAACAAAAGACAGAACGAGAAAAAGAAAGACAGAATATAAACAACGAGAAGACAGAATGTTAACAACGAGAAGAAAAACAGGGCAGAAATGTGAACAACAGGACAGAATGGAAAGAACAACAGGACAGAATGAGAGACAGCAGACAGAATGGGAACAAAGAGGACAGAAATGGGAACAAAACAGGACAGAATGGACAGAACAGACCGAACAACAAAAAGAAAACAGAAAAGAAGGAATATAAAACATGGACAGAATGGGAAAAAACAGGGCAGAATGGACAGAGAATGGGAACAACAGGACAGAATGGGAACAACGGACAGAACAACAGGACGAATGGGAACAACAGAACAGGGGACAGAATGGGAACAACAGGACAGAATGGGAACAACAGGACAGAATGGGAACAGCAACGAATGGGAACAACAGGACAGAATGGGAAACAGGACAGAATGGGAACAACAGGACAGAATGGGAACAACGGGGAACAACAGGACAGAATGGGAACAACAGGACAGAATGGGAACAACAGGACAGAATGGAATGGGAACAACAGGACAGAATGGGAACAACAGAACAGAATGGGACAGAATGGGAACAACAGGACAGAATGGGAACAACAGGACAGAATGGGAACAACAGGGCAGAATGGGAACAACAGAATGGGAACAACAGAACAGAATGGGACAGAATGGGAACAACAGGACAGAATGGGAACAACAGGATAGAATGGGAACAACAGTGCAGAATGGGAACAACAGAACAGAATGGGAACAACAGACAGAATGGGAACAACAGGACAGAATGGGAACAACAGAACAGAATGGAACAACAGGGCAGAAGTAAACAACAACAGAACAGAATGCGAGCTACAGACTCCAGACAGAAGGTGAACAACGAACAAAAGACAAGGAAAGGGGGGTAAACTGTGTCGGATGGAGCACAGATTGCCGTTGGCACATCCATCTGTACATCACAGTCTAGCATAGAACAGATATAGATCCACGGTCTGTACAAATACCTGATGCATCCATCCATATGTACACCACCGTCCGGCAGACAACGGTCATAGATCCATGGTCTGTACAAATATTACAGTTGGCGTAGCAGACAGTTATAGATCTTTTAGTCTGTACATTCACAACACTAAACATAGAATACAGATGTAGATCCGAGGTCTGTACTCCACAGGCAAGTATTTAACTCGGAATCGAAACCCTAGTCTGTTCAGATGCTGATGTTCATAGAAGATATAGAATGCAGATACGGTTAAGGTGCGATCTTACCACTTTAAAAAAATCACTGTAGGTCTTTTCAGCTACTGCAATTACAGTTATTGCTTCCACTAGTTATGGCCTCTAGTGCCACCACACGTTACATCTGCTACTGCAATTATCACCATCATCACCACTATTGTACGACACTGCGACTGTTGCAGCAAATTCCATCACACCACGACTGTTACTTCCACTGCTGCTGTTACTGCGTCAGCTATTGGCTACAATTATCATCACTATTAACTGTAGTTGGTGATACAATAATAGTACTACTGTTTCTGCAACTACTAATACGAATGCTACGACTAGGCCCTACTGTTGCTTCTGCTGCTGCTGCCGCTGCTGCTACTTACACCACTGATTATCTTCGAAGTCGCAGGTTTCAGTGAAATGTAGGGACGAGGAACCTGGAAAAGAAAGATATTTCAGAAACAAACGAGAAAATAATATTGACAAAATAAAATAAAATAATGTTTTGTTTTTTTTTTGTTTGTTTAAACGAGAGAAACAGATGGGAGGAGACCAAGGAACGCTGAACGCGTTTTCAGTACGCCAGCAGACGACGGTGACGTCACGAAACCGCGTATAATTCTCTGCAAGAGCTGGTATTTCGTCATTCTCTCTGTACGGTAGAAAGCAAAGGAATATCACGTGACAGCAAGAGGCAGCAAAAGTGAATGAAATTGACAGAACCTGTCCCGCCTTGGGTTAAGGCTGTGTCAACCAATTGACATAGGCTAGAACACCAAGGCTACATCAAAATGTTGCTATGCTCTGCACAGTTAAGCGGAGATTGTCATCAGTCGTGACAAGCTCCTAGCATAATATTATCAGTCTCCAAAATCCCTCGAAGTCGGAGTGTGTTCTGTCCACGTGGCTGGGTAATCAAAAACGGTCACACACACACACGTTATGTTCTCATCCCTAGCTGACGCATTAGTACCATAGTGTTCAAGTAATTCGGCTGTTCGGATGATCCCTAGAGTCTTTTAGCCAGGGTACGACATCAGCAACAACAGAACCTGTGCGAACCAGTGGCATGACTGTGTGGTGGGGCGAAAAATGGACGATACTTTAGACGTTTCGAAAGCAAGTTTGTTGTTGTTGTTGTTCTTTTTCCGGGGGGGGGGGGGGGGGGGGGGGGGGGGGGGGGCGGGAGCACACTAACCTGAACCCTGCTGTAGAATTTCATTCATCCCCCCCCCCCCCCCAAGTGAGAGCTTTGTACTATTACTGCTATAGTTGCTGCTGCTATCAATTCTGCTGCTGTTATTGTTGCTGTTCCTGCTGCTGCTGCTGCTGCTGCTGCTGCTATTACTACTGCTGTTGCTGTTTTTACTCCTACTGCTGCTGTGTTGCCAGTACTGCTACTATTTCCGGTGTTGCCACTGCTATCAATGCTGTTGCTGCTCTTATTACTACCACTGCTGCTGCTACTACTAGTGCTGTTGATGTTCCTGCTGCTGCGTCTACTACTATTGCTGGTACTGCTGCTGCTGCATCTCTTTTCAACTACAACTACTACTACTACTACTACTACTACTACTGTGCCGTATCTACTGTTGAGAAAAGAGTGTTTTGATCTACAGTGAATGCTGCTTCTTTTACTATTACTGTTACAGCTGCTGCGACTGCTTCAAACTGCTGCTACTACTTACTACTGCTGCTGCTGCTGCTGATGATGATGCCACTACTACTATTTCTGCCGCAGCTGCTGCTACTACTACTGCTACTACTACTACTGCTACTTACTACTACTGCTACAACTATTACTACTACTACTACTACTGCTACTACTGCTACTACTACTACTACTACTATTACTACTACTACTAGTACTATATCTGCTCTTGAGCAAATGAGATGTTTTGATCCACAGTGAATGATAATCGTATGCTTTCAGTCATCACCATGGCTTACGTAACTCTGAATTAATTCTGTAACCGGTGGGGTTTCTTTTGTTTGTTCTTTTTTTTGAGGGGGAGGAAAAAAGGGGGAAAAAAAAAAAAGAAGAAGAAAGAAAAACTTCGAGAACTGGTTTCTCACACATAGCAAGAACCTCCAAGTTAAGATACTTCCAGACAAAAGTGTATGGACTGAGCGATTTTTTTTTCCTTTTTCTTTTCTTTCTTTTCTTTTTTTTCTTTTTTTTTTACTTTCTGGATTGTCTGTTTACATTTGGTGATAACCGACAAAGAAAGAAAAAAAAGGTGCACGGCAACAGTTAAGGTTGAAGTCCCGAAGCCTAACAGCAGAAAACTGATGAAGGTTCACCATGTCTAAGGCATGGCATTATGGAAGGTGTAGCCCACCCCTCTCCTTCCGCCGCCTTACCCTCCCCTGAACTGAATCAAGTGCCCATGTTCTGCCCAGGGGACAGAGAGGTTTTTCGAGCAGCGAAAATCTGACACAACGAGTGGTTCGAACTCGCGACAATCAAGCTGTGCAGCTGAACTCTGTGACCATGTGACTGTGGGCCCCTCCCTACGAGAACAGTAATGATTTATTATGAACCTAACCCAGTCCTCTGTTGTGAAGTGTATTCTGTTTAGTGCCATGTAATCCCATACGGTTGTCTCGCATCTCTCACTGACACACGAGGAGGAAAATGGGACGGGAATTTGGGGGGGGGGGGGGGGGGGGGGGGGATCTGTATAGAGCGGGGGGAAGGTGGGGAGAAGGGAGTGGAGGTGGAGAGGGGGTCTTGGGAGGTTTGGGGCCGGGTTGCCTAGGAGAGATAAAAGTTTCCTTCAACTACACTTCCCTAGTTTCATCCCTGCTCCAGACGGTCAGAGCAGAGGGTTTCTCTTCGGAATCAACCACTGGACACACTCGATCCCATCCAAGTCCGATGTCCCGTGGGTGAACGTATGCATTCAGAAATGATCATAATGTAAAGAAGAAGACTATGGCATACACGTTGGACTCCATTCCATTCTCGGTTGGCCAGTAGGTCATCGTGTGCTGGTCAGATGGATGACACATAAAAAAATGCTCTCTAATGTCGTGTTTTGGACATTATCCCTGAAGATGGAAGACTGCGACATGAATTAACAGGGTTAAAACGGTCACGCGCGCGAAAACCTCGCCGATGACAAACCTCAGAGTTCTGGCGGGGGACTTTGGCGAAAGAAGACAGAGGAAGAAAAACCGAAGGTGGAAAAGGAAGGGTGAAAGAAAGAAGAAGTAGATGGAAAAAATAAGGGGGGAAAATGGAGTAGGAGAGATTGGAAGTTGTTAGAGCAGTTTGTCCAGTGAACTGTTCCGATCTGTTTCAACATTTTCAGTACCTCTGTTAGGACTGCAACATCTAAACATGTAACAATGTTTCTTTAATCGCTGTTAACTTCATCGTATCTGAAGCAGTTGACTCACTATTGTTTCTGAAAGAAAGTAGCTACAGCTTGTTCGGATTTTATCCTTTTCTTCTCACAATTGGGAGGCGTTTATATATATATATAATGCTGAACAATTAAGTAGTGGGGGGGAAAACAAGTGCAGGTAACAATTCTTCCATCATTACAGTAATGACTTGGCAAAGATTTGAATTTGGGGGGGGAAAAAAAAAATTTTGAAGATGAAGTAAATGGGAAAAATGTATATCATAAGTATGAAAACCCTTCACTAACTGCATGAGGAAACTATTGCAATCCCTCGCGAAGACAGATCTATATGTGTCGCCTGCTCCGAGGCGTCGCCTGCTCCGAGACCTTTCGTCCGCTGGATCGGACTCATCAGGGAGACACGGCTGATTGTGTCTGTGCTCTTGGCGTCAGATAGAGACACACCACAGACCATAATTCTGTGGTGTTCCGACCGCCAAGGGTTCGAAAAAGAATGCAACAGCACCCCCAAAGCAGCCAGCGAAAGGTCGTAGAATTAAAGAAAACGAAAGTGTGGAGAGAAAAAATGTTGTTGAAAACTAAAAGCATTACGCAAACAGTATAAAATATAAGGGACAGTCTTTGAGCCTATGCTTGAGGATCCATTTTAGGATGCAAGGGAGATCAAAGGATATAGAACAGTCTGAGTAGCTCTGCTGTTCAATAACCCAAGCATTGTCAGTGGCTAAGAATTGTGCAGAACAACCTTTCCTTATATATATATATATATATATATATATATATAGAGAGAGAGAGAGAGAGAGAGAGAGAGAGAGAGAAATACATACATACATACGTACATACATACATACACATGTGCGTTGTTGGCGCTCAGATTTGCTGTAACATTATTGCTAGTTATTAACAGTGAAAGGGTTACCGAAGCTACGAAGATAAATCGCTGGCCCATGTGAAAAGTGTCACTTTTGGTCAAAAACATTCCGTTTGTCTGTCCCTCTCACCCAGAATAAGCTTGATCTTGCAGAGGCGTGCCTTCCTGACTGTGCTTTGGACGTGTCGTGTTGTGGGGGAGGTGCATGCGGGTTAAGATGAAGACGACGAGATGCCTTGAATGAGATCATTTCTTTGTGTACGTTACAAATCGACCGAGGGTGAGGGTGGAAGAAAGGAGGGGGGGGGGGGGGGGGGGGGCAAAATTGTTGTGTGTGTGTGTGTGTGTTATGTGTGTGTGTGTGTGTGTGTGTGTGTGTGTGTGTGTGTGTGTGTTTAAATCCTGTTAGAAATGAATCATCTCATGCCAGAAAAAAAAGATGGCAAAGTATGCGATGCGCACAGTGTAATGTACAGGTTCCATGTCACATGATGTGTATCAGCTAGGGGGAAAAAAAAAAGCCGTCAGATGTATATTCGATAGATGTCTATCAGAATGAAGCATCGATCTGTAGCCTTTTATTGGATGAGAACCGATAAGGTTAAAGCCAAACAAAGGCGCGCGAAGTTGCAGTTAAGATGGATCACTGTGTTAAACTCCATTGCATTGCATTACACAGCATTGTATGACTTCAGGATCACATGTCTCTCACTGCATTGCGATGTGTTGTCTAATGTTTGATTGTATTGTATTGTATTGTATTGTATTGTATGGATTTGTATCGTATCATATGTTGTATTGTGTTGCGTTGTATTGTATAGTATATCTCCAAGATCACAACATCTTTCTCTGTGAAATTCGAGTTAGTCCTCTTGAGGAGAGTTTGTCGCCCCAATACAGCATAACCCGTACATTTTTCTCATTTCTTTTCTGGCTGCATGTATATTTTTGATAACGTATCAAAACGGATTTGTCCACCACGGAATTATTTCTCCAGTGGCAGGTCTCTGCTTGCTGGGGGCTCTGTTACGTGCATTGACTTCGTACAGCACACAGAATCTCGGTGTATTGTCTCATCCGGATGTCATGTGCACACACTGGAGGGGTAGCCGGGAGAACGCAAATCTCCGTCAGAGTCGAGCAATCCTTCTCCATCAACCCCTTCCGAACTCACCATCAATCTGTTGATCTCTGCTACTGTCACCAGTTCCTGGGGATTTTTTTGTACTTACGTGATTCTTCATTGCCTCAGCTACTCTGTGATGAAAGTTGCAGGCTTCTGGGTCGATTTGCTGCTGTGCATGGACTGAATAAAAATTCTCCCTCACTACCCCCTCACCCCTAGTTATGCTTGCACGATCCAGGTTGTAATCCGGATCGGCACCCAATCTTACAAGTTCGTAAAATAGCCATACATCTAATTAGTCTGAATTCTATTTTCACTGAGATCCATGCATCGTTTCTGAGTAAAAGTACGAATGTCTTTTTTTTTGTTTTAATCCCATATATCTCGTAGTTTTTAAGAAAGTGTAGGGGGGGGGGGGGGGAGTATTTCCGTTAAAGGGATTGTCCTGGGCCCCATTCCGTTACTTCACCAAGTTTTGTTAAACATCGGTTCAGTAATACTTGCTTTATCTTGTTAACAGACAGACAAATAAACGAAGAAAACAAACAAACATAGGTGAAAACATTACCTTATTGGCG
>JADBJO010000129.1:252500-255000 GCA_016801955.1 Conus betulinus | reverse complement strand
TATGCCGGATTTTTGTTGTGGTCTTCGTCATCTGGCGATTAGGTCCGTAAAAAAAAAGCTGTAAACACTGTTCAAAATGAACACTAGCAATCCGTTCTGCACTGTCTGTTTGCATATAAGACGTTTTCTGGTTTTGTTTGTTGGTTTTTGTATCTATAGGTTTTAACCATTGGGTTCCTTTTTTTTTTTCTTTATCTGAGACCAGTAGAATAAACCGGAATGGTTGCGCGCAGTCAGCATGGTGTAGTGTTACCCGCCTGTGGTCAAGAGTTTTGCTGGTTTCAATGTGAGGTGACTGCACGCGCAAACTGAAACCAACTTACAAGAAAAGAAAATTACCATGCCGCCGAAGGAAAGAATGAAATAAATTACACGATAAACACGACGCGTTTCGACCTCGTTGGCCAGACAAACAACATTCAAGACTATGAAACGACGAACGAGCGAACGCTTACCTCCTCCAATTGGGTTCAAAATGGGTGTGGAAGGATTAGCTGTCAGGGCATGAACTTGTTTTTGTTCTTGGTTGTTGTTGCTTTTTGTTTGTATTTCAGGATGAAAGCTTTTTCCTAGATGTAACCTGTCTTTAGGATATCACTCTTCCATCCCCCCCCCCCCCCCCCTCCACACACACACACACACACACACACACACACACACACACACACACACACACACACACACACACACACACACACACACCGTCTGAGTTTGACAACCCCTAAAAAGGCTGAAATATAACAACAACAAAATCTTTTTTGTTTTGTTTTTATTTGTCCAGCAGCCGCCGACGCCCTTTCAGTGGCATAACCCCTGCGCCTTTTGTTCCCATTATTTCTCATACACAGCTTCACCCGGCTCCGTAGTCTACAGCCAGCAGTTCATAGGGAGCTATCAGTCATAGATGGTCAAGAGGCGCAACGCCGGAGGAGACACTGCATTGCCTTCAGAAGGATCGGTGATGTTCTGGTTGATTGTAGATACGCACGGCACTCATGCTTGGCCCCTAGTTGGTCCGAGTCCACGGTTATACTCTGATAAACTCACGGCTGCACCTGCTTTTGTCAGAAGATTAGCCATTACCGAAACATCTTCATGGCCCAGTCCAGCCTTTGATCCATACTGTGCCTGACACGGAGGCAGATCCAATGTCTGCTTCTTTTTATATAACCGCACGATCCACATGACCCTTCATTTTCCTCTCTTATGCTAGACTTTTCACTCCCAAATCCTTGTGCCCTGCCAATGGCGTAGAAACGCGAGAAGTCCACGAGCCCTGCATAATTCTGCTATCCTTGCTGACATATGGCATTGAACTGATTTACTGACCCCAAATTCTACGATAGAATCGTCTTTTTTGTAGCCTTTTTTTTTCCTCAGAGCCAGGACGGTTTTCATCTATTCAAAGTGCGTTTTCCTCGTTCATTCATTCTTCCTTTCCTCTTTCCTCAAATTCTTTTCTTCCAACTTTTTTTTTTGAAAGTCTTTTTTTTTTTTTATTGCTTACTGTTTTCCTGTTTTCTTACTTCGTTCCTTCATTTCATCCTTCCTTCCTTCCTTCCTTCATATCTTCCCACTTTCCTTCTTTTTTTTTTTTTTGATCCTCCCTATATTGTTTTTCTGTCCTTCCTTCCTTCGTTCCTTTTCTTTCTTCTCTCCTTCACATCTTTATTTACTCGTTCGATGCCCAGTTGTGTCCGTTCGGTGCTTAGTCGGCTTCTTTATTGATTTGGTGAGGCGCTAAATGGACGGACGAGGGTTTGTCTCCCCACCTCGTTGTGAATGGATTTTGTTTCGCGTTCCAGTGTATATTTGAGAAAGTAAAACAATAAGTACGACTGGAAACGACCGGCTGTTTCACCTGTGGAATCAGATGTTGAATTCTGACAGCCGCAGGATTCTAGAACATTACGTGCGTTACATGTGGCCACAGTGTGTTCTGGTTATATGGTGAATGAGGTTTATAGTCAACGGTAAATAGTGTGTGTGTGTGTGTGTGTGTGTGTGTGTGTGTGTGTGTGTGTGTGTGTGTGTCCCTGGCGACCCACGACATACAGCAAGGATGTATCCCTACAGAATAGAGCATGGGTCAGAAAAGACCTCTTTTCTACTTACGTACTGCGATTTTAATATATGTAAATAGCCACGTCGTATGATTGGTCCTTCGATGTGTGTGTAATTCCTGATTGGGGTATCGCAACATACATAAAGCACATCCTCGTAGAAACTGCCCCAAACAGTCCCTACCTGTCCTTATCTGTTCTCATAGCAGGAATGTTTCCATTATTGCTACTACCCTGCGCGCAGACATAATACTGAAGTGCAGGGTAACTGGTTTCTGATCTTGTTCTGGGAGAAAAGCCTGACAAAAATGGTCACAGGCGAATCGCCTCCTTCTTTTCCTTCTTTTTCTTTCTTTGTGTTGTGTGTGTGTGTGTGTGTGTGTGTGTGTGTGTGTGTGTGTGTGTGTGTGTGTGTTCTTCTCTTTCTTTCTTTCTTT
>JADBJO010000129.1:225000-227500 GCA_016801955.1 Conus betulinus | reverse complement strand
ACTGCGTGACCAGACAACAGCTGTGGCATTGTCATAGGACCAGCAGATGAGCGGCCAGTTCTCTCCCTACCAACCGGAAAGGCGTTTACAGAACTGGACCAATCACGAAGTCTAACATTTACGATGCTATTTATAAACAAAAGACAGAGAAGAAAAAAACAGACGGAGTTCAAACAATCAAGAATCCTAATACGCTTCTTTCTGTTTGAAATCCACGGAGGCCGGAATAGCTCAGTCCGCCGGGCTTTTTTTGGTACAGGGGGATTTTTTTTTCCCTCGGAGTTAACATTAGTTCTGACTCTATTTCCCATACAATCCTTCGAATGAGACTATAAACCGAAGTTCCGTGTGTGAACGCACGCATAACATCTAGCACACACGTAAAATCCCATCACCAACTTTCGGAAGAGAAAGTCAGTTTGGCCATTGGTATCGATGACACCTTACACATAGCATGCATCTTCCCCGAAGATGAAGTATGGCTGCCTTATTGGAGGGATAAAAAAAAAAAACCGGTCATACTCACAAAACTCCCACTCCCTCTGTTGAGTGGATGGGATTCATCCTTGCTTGTCCCTATAGGGAGTGTCCGCAGGGGTATCAGCCTACATACGCAGAAGAAGAAGAAGAAGAGAAATCCACGCCATGTCCGATATGAACATATGAAGGGCTTAAAATCACAGAGGAAACCTGTACGAATAATGTTCAGCAGTCACTGTGGTCCCCATTGAGCAAACATGGTCACGTTCATCTGAATGGTACAAGGGGCCATCAGCACCTGAAATCTCTGAAGCAACAGATAAAAGCTGTGTTTCCCTGATCCCGTTTTGCGTCCCCCGCACCATCACATCTCCAACCTCCCCACGTCCTGCCCCCACCTCGTCCTCCTTATAAGAAAAAAAAGGAGGAAAAAAAGGTTTTTGCGCGTGATTGAGTGTGTCCTGTTCCCGGTGTAAAGTTCCGTAGTGACTCCACACATTGGAAAATACTCAGGCGTGTGAGAACGGACACATGGGAGTTAATCCAGACCGTTCTCTCCCTTTGTTCCCCCCCCCCCCCCCCCCCAACATTTCAGAAAACGTCTTAAACGACAAAAATATTTATCAAAGCACACCTGTTTTAGGTAGGGGGTGGGGAGTGGGGAGGAAGTAATTCTGAACCTGCGGCAAAGCTATCGCTCATCCGTTCCAAACCCACTCTCCGGTGAGTGATTTGGTACATTTGGCACATGGTACAGGAATAGTCCATGGAGTGATACGATAAGCACGTGCTCATGTACACCTCCCTGTCTCACACGGAGAGTGTGAGCATGTGCCTGTAGTCACTGTATGGAGAGGTTCTGGACCGTGTGCCTGTAGCACTGTATGGAGAGGGTCTGGGCCATGTGCCTGCAGTCACTGTATGGAGAGGTTCTGGACCATGTGCCTGTAGTCACTGTATGGAGAGGTTTTGGACCATGTGCCTGTAGTCACTGTATGGAGAGGTTTTGGACCACGTGCCTGTAGTCACTGTATGGAGAGGTTCAGGACCTTGTGCCTGTAGTCACTGTATGGAGAGGTTCTGGACCATGTGCCTGTAGTCACTGTATGGAGAGGTTCTGGACCATGCCCTCGGTCACTCACCATGCTGTGATGTTGCAGCGGAGTGGTGAATAGTTCATGCTCAGGTCAAATATCACTTCTCTCCTCACCAGCCCTCCCCACTATTCTTAAATTCACGTGCAATGCGCTTTCATGGATGACTTTTGTCATTTCACCCAAGGTCTCATCAGCGCGTTGGGCTAATGCTTTGGTCAGACATCTGCTAAGTCGTAGCCATGAAACCCTCTTCTTCTGTTCTCTCATCTTAGTCATTCATTCTTTTCTCCATCAGCTTTAAAGCACGCGCAGTGTGGTATTGTAACTTAGCGGGTGTGGTGTAGCATATACGGGCTAGTTCGCACGCAGTGATACCTCAGTGATGAAACTGAAACTGAAACGTTTTGGGGGACATTTTTGAAAAAAAATTAAAGAAAGGGAGAATATTTGGAAGAAAGGTGGCGGATTTAACCCCCTCCCCCCCCCCCCCCCCCCCCCCCCCCCCCCCTTTCCGTGGGGAAGTATTTGGACACGTGCCCCCTCACCCACGGCGAAATGATTTCGGGCGTGGAATGATTACAAAAGGTTGGTCACACACGAGTTCTAAACATACATAGCGTCACTTTCACCCAAACGCTCACTCACGGGTTTTGTTTGTCACTGACCAGAAGGTGTTACCTTACCATGTGGTGGTGCATGGGACCAGAATATGGCGGTACACAATAAGACAAGATTTCCTTTATGATTTCTAGCGACATTTATCTCGTTCATTAAATCGAAGATGAAGTGGAGTTTGAAGCGGAAAGAATGTTGAAAACCTGCCAACGAATGGTGTTCATCAAGATCTCTGTTCGACTGTTGTCAGGTCTTCTACCCTGTCTGTCTTTGTGTGTTAGAATTCTGGTAGGAGGTGTGTGTGTGTG
>JADBJO010000129.1:210000-212500 GCA_016801955.1 Conus betulinus | reverse complement strand
TGTGTGTGTGTGTGTGTCCCGTCCCGCCCCTCAAGTGGTTTGAAAGCACACAAGGCTTCAACTGACATGCCACTTTTGTGTGGAACTGTTATTCTTTTCTGCAAAGAAATCTCCATATCATGAGGCTTATGTAGTAGATGACACTTCATGTTTGGAACCAGAGAGAGAGAGAGAGAGAGAGAGAGAGAGAGAGAGAGAGAGAGAGAGATTCAGATTCAGATCTGTATTCTGTTGGGCCAGAGCCCCTCAAAAAAAAAAAAGGGGGGGGGGGGGGGGGGGGGGGGGGGGGGTACGAAGATAGTACAATATTCTGTAACCAAAGCAAAGAAGCAAGCAAACAAACAAACAAAAAAGCATAGCCACAAAAATAATGTTCTTACGGTTTAAGCCTTCGAAGCATCAATCAATTTCAATGCACTGCACATAATATTTGAGAATTTGAGAGAGAGAGAGAGAGAGAGAGAGAGAGAGAGAGAGAGAGAGGGGGGGGGGGGGGGGGAATTAATCACACCATTTTAAACAATGGTTCATGAAACATTTAACCTTAGGTATAAAGCGAGAGTAGATATGACACGGTCCAATAAGCATCCTTTCTTCATCATAAAGTGTTGAACACGTGTCGGGACGGCTGTTTCAATAATCACAAGCACCGACATACTTTGAGTGCATGTTGAAGGATCTTCAAGTGAACGCATTCTTTTTTGTCTCCAGTTGACAAGTTTGTGAGAACTGGTATATGATTTTAGTCTGTGTTCAACGCTTTATGATGAAGAGAGAGAGAGAGAGAGAGAGAGAGAGAGAGAGAGAGAGAGAGAGAGAGAGAGAGAGAGAGAGAGAGGAGAGGAGGTGGGTGCGGGATTAGGGGGAGGGGAGAGGGTCTGTCTGCTGCTGTGTCATCATAAGCACCTCAGCCCGTGACATGTGTCCGTAAGCGTGAAGAGTACCACACACTTTGTCCGGTGCTATAAGGACGCAAAGGGTTGGCCCCGGAAGTGAGGTCAGCAACATCTGTCCTTGACCCGCGGACAAGCAACATCATGAGGCTGCCCGGACGCCGCTCTGGTCTCATTGTTCGCGGATAACTCTTGACCCCCCAATCATGGCCGTGGACTTGATGTTACCACCGGCGTTCTCTTTCTCCTGGTCGCTGGCGTGGCCAAGACGAGCACTAAGGAAAATCCCGCTTGAACTACAGTGACAGCTTCGCCGTGGCCAAAGCTCTTGACATGCACAACAATATCGGCGGAAAGATAATCGAGTCAAGACGTGCAGACGACACCTTTTCTTCCTCGTCAGCAAAGACCTTTCGTACTGTTCATGATTGCTCATGTTTGCTGTACTGCTCGATGTCGGTATATCTCCCCCCTCCTCTTCTCTGTTTTTCCTGCTTTAAAAAAAAAAAAAAAAATGAATATTCATTTTCTCATTTCATTTATTGATTTATTTATTTGGGGGTGGGGGTGGGGCGGGGGTCAAAAAAAACATTGGCCGTGAGGCCTCCTGCTTCCCACCTCTCCTCCCCTCTTCAACTCTGAGATGTCCCTGCATGAGTTATCATTATTATTCATTTATATCTGTTTAAATGAAAGAGAAGTTGCTGTCTTGCTGAGTGCGTAGGAGGTGAACTGTGTATAGGCGAATCGTTTTTACTAACTGATGATCATTATAGGCGAATCGGGGAATAGGCGAATTGGGATGACACTTATTTACACACACACACACACACACACACACACACACACACACACACACACACAGTGGCGACTGATTGAAGCGTTCACACACACACACACACACACACACATGCGTGTGCACACACACACACACACACACACACACACACACACACACACACACACACACACACACAGAGTGGCGACTGATTGAAGCGTTCACACACAAACGCACACGCACATGCGTGCACACGCGCGCGCGCGCGCGCGCGCGCACACACACACACACACACGCACACACACACAGTGGCGGCTGATTGGAATGTTGACAGCAGCCGCGATTCGATTCTGGCGACACTGACCGGTTGACCAAAATTGGTCAGCCGTGTGATTAAATTGATAGTATAAACATATTGCTGTCCCCTTCCTCTGTTCCCTGTCTCCTCGCTCTCTTCTGGACAACCCGGACCCTTCGGCCCCACCTCCCCCACCGCCTCCCCCTCTTTCTATCCGCCCCTGTCCGCCCCAGCCCCTCCCCCTGCACTCTCTCTCACTCCCCTCTTCTAATCTGCGGCAGCCTCGTGTTCTCTGCCAGTTTTAAAGTGAAATGCAGGCGGAAAGTGATACAAACTTAAAAAAGAAAAAAAATTACTGTACAGCCGAATGAAAGAGATGAACAAATTATCAAGGCAAAACACGACGCATTTTGACCTCTTAGCTCTTGAATGAAAACGAAAAAACGAACGAACTTCCGTCTTGCGCCGAATTGGACGAGATAAATGATTGTTCGTTCTTCGTTATTTTTTGTTGTCCTGAGTGTTCGTTGT
>JADBJO010000129.1:175000-207500 GCA_016801955.1 Conus betulinus | reverse complement strand
CTGTGAGAAAAGGAACAAATCTGTTGGGGGAACACTGGGTGGCTGGCTGGTGGGTTTCACACATTGACTGATGGTGATCCTGCCCTGTGGAGAGTGCTGGGTGTGTATTGATTTTTTTCTTCCTCATTTCTAGAAATTGACAGATGGTGTCAGCTTGTTTGCACTGGCCGATGGCACAGCATCATTGACTCTTTTGTGTCAGCACTTTGCTGTGGATAGTTGATTACATCATACTACACCTGTCTATCCTGAAAGATAAAAGCTTTCCAGTAGACAGCTGGTTACACTGACATCAAATATTTTTCGTTTATACTAATTATAGTCAGTTTTTTGTTTTGACACAGATTGATGTGTGATGAGATGCACTTTGTTTGCAAGTAAACCTAAATTCTTCTGAATCTCTCTGAAATGGGGAGGGGAGTTGGGGTGGTTGCAGGAAGGATTGGGGCGGGGATGAGGGAGGAGAGGACTGACGATGGTCCTTAGAGGCTCAAATGGGACAATCAAAGTTATCTAAAGTCTTTCAAGTGCTTTCTCAACTCTCTTATCCACCTCTAATACACATGCTCACCCCCTCATTTTCAACCACATTTTTTATACATGTGTGACATGATTATGAAATTGACATTGTCTCAGAAATTTTGATACCTATATAATTATTGCAGGAGTGAAATGATGTTAAGCAAATATTGTAACTAATTTCTTTCAAAATCAGACTGCTTCATGCAGTTTCTGCCAAGCAGAGGTGCAGATGTAAATAACTGAAAAATGCATTTTATAAACTATTTCCTTCCTCATGAGTTGACCTGGTATTTTTTGTTTTATTTGATTAATCAAGTTAAGATTTTGGGTTTTGTGTCCATCACCAGCCAGTGAGTCATGAAATTGTAAATGGCTGGTTGGATTGACAACGGACCAGTCAGGGAAAAATGATTTTTCAATTAGATAAGAAGCATCAATATTCGTTTTCAGTTTTTACTTTCCTCCTAAATTTTGCATTATTTTCATGAATTTCAATCCAGTAACATCAAGCTTAATTTGATGTATTCTTTGATCGAGAGCAGATCAAAACAGACAGACCTGATGAACTAGCTACACCTGTGTCAAAATGAAATGTGAAAAAATGTTATGTTTGTTTTTTGTCAGTTGTGGATTTAAGTGGAATTTGTGATGTCAGTAGTATTTGTAATTTTACTCAGTCAGTCTCATAAGAAATAAACAATCCTTGCAGATCGTATCACATACTAAGGTTTCAGTTTTAGAACTTTCTTCTTGCTACTATTATCATCATCATGCTGAAAACTGGCTTTGCCAAACAGTGTATAATAATGCACAGACAATGAGAATTGAACAAACTTATACCACACAGAAACATCAAAGGAAGTTTGTAATTTTGTTCATAACTTCAGAAGAAATATAGGGGTCGTTGCATTTTTTTTTGTTTTTTGTTTTTGTTTTGGATTTGTTTAAACCCCCATTGGAAGCTTTGTGAAATTATGTGACGATTTCTGAGAGCTAGTGTCTCTATCTAACATTTTTTATGATCTTCATAGTATTACAATTTACAGTTTTCTGCATGGTCTGAACAATCTGTGTGATGTCACCTTCACCAGACTTTTGTTTTCTTCAGGCTTAGATTTCATTGGAAGCATCATCGTTTGTCAAGCTGCTAGACTGGCACAGTGACAGAGAGCGCCAGGGACTAGATTTTCCTCTGTTACTGAAAAGTCTCAGTCTGGACTTTTTTTTGCTTTAATTGTTAAAAGCAGATATGAAAAAGAAAAAAGGTACACCCGAATCTGCGGGTGGGACCCAGAGAAGTACTGTCCTCAACAAACCAGCTGGGAGCAATCCTGCACTGCCCTTGGAAGCCTGGATTGTGTTCACATAGGGTGCAGGCATGCACAGGGCATACTATTGAGACGTCAAGGGACATTGTTGCTCCCTGTCAGATGCCATTGTATAATGACTATTGGATGTGACATGACAGAACCTTCACAGGAGCATTCCCCATAAGGTGTACCAGCCCATATGACTGAAAACCGCCATGCTCTCTGAAGAGAATCATGGGTCACAGTCTTTCCCGCTATCAACAGGACTTTCCCTGCTGTCAGTGGGTCTTTCCTCACCATCACCGGGCCTTTCCCCAGAGATGGCCAAAGGGAAGACGAGAAAAAGATACACCTGAAGGTGTGGGTGGGACCCAGAGAAGTGCTGTCCTCAGCTGCCGAACAAACCAGCTGGAAGCAATTCTGCACCACCCTTGGAAACCTAGGATTGCTCTTAATAAACAGAGAATTGAGAATCTGATTTTTTGGGGGTGTTAATTGTTAAAAGTGTGGATGTGATGTTATGACCACAATGGAAAAAATGCCATAGTGTAATTCTGTTTGTCACGACCAGCTCTTATGATTTGTTTTAGACTTGATAATGAGAGTGGAATTACTATACTCACATGAAGTTGTATTTTGACAGTTTGTACATTACTAGGGGTAACTTTCAGTATGAGCCATTGACATTCATAGGAAGTATTTGAGGTCTGTCTATAGGCATTTCGTTGTTACAACGCTTTGGGTGTGTAATTTCACTAAATAAATCATAAACTGTTATCCCATTATAACACTGAAGAAAAAAAAAAACTAGACTGCTGTTCGATTTGTGATTTTGGGCTTGTGGTGCAAGTCCATTTTTTTCCTTGTGAGCAGTGAAACAATCACTTGAATCAGTGGTGCGCGTGAGTTAGAAATGGTTTACAGGAAATATTATTTTCCTGTTTTCTCACTTCCTGTTTCAAGGGTTGACAACATGCTGTATGCCTTGGATTAGAATACTGAAATGCGCACTTATGCAAACTATGGCATGGGACCGATTTAATAAAGTAGTGTTCACTGAAAAATTTTAGGTTCAAGCAATGACACTTTAATCTGGTGTAAACACATAGATATATTTTGTTAGACCCAAAGAAAACTATGCATAATGCTGTTGCTTGATGTTAAGCCCAATGAAAACTATGCATAATGCTGTTGTTTGAAATTAAGCTTTTACAGTCAGTTTTATTGTTGTTTTATTATGAACAGTTCTATAATGTGAGCACATCCGAGTTGGATCACAGGGGGGAAGTCTCTTACAGTTTCTGGTCACTCATTGAATAGGTTCAGTGTCAACCAAGTGTGTCAGCCTACACCACAGCCATAGTAGTTCTTGTAGGAGATGAGGGAGGGAGGGAGGGAGAACAGGAGGGGGGAGGGGTGAACAAGGGTCAGCAAGGAGGTGGAGGGGAAGGATGGCGGCAAGTTATAATGACCCAGAGCACGAAATGTTAAAAACGTAAACTTTATAACGACCCAGAGCACGAAATTTTAAAAACGTTAACTTATATGAGTTCAAAGACTTTATCAAGTCGTCTAGTTCAAAAGTAATTCAACTTAACTTAGTGGGCTCATAAGTTCTTTGAACTCATATCATATTCAGAAAAAAAAGGCCATGCAATCTTCCTCCCACAATTTTGCCCCTTCTTATTCTACTCTTAACTCCATTAAGTCGCTAAAGTTAAATATAATCTCTCTGTCAGTCTGTCACTGTGGGTTTCTCTCTGTCTCTGCACTTGAGTACATTTACACACACACATGCACGCACACACGCATGCATACATGCACATGCACTCACATGCACAGACAGACAGACAGACACACACACACACACACACACACACACACACACACACACACACACACACACACACACACACACACACACACACACACACACACACACACACACACACACACACACACACACACACACACACACACACACACAGAGCTAGTTTCAATCAAAAACAGAAACAAGACTCCACTGCATCGGACCTCAAATTACTGTGGAACTTGTTGTCATTACTATGGCATTAAACTTTCATCTTGATTTTCAGTTTCCTGCATTTCAAATGCTACTTTGCGTTGATTCAAAATCAGTCCTACCTACAAGCTTTAAAATTTTCGAATACAAGTGTGAGAGCAGAACTCATATCAGAAGTCTGCCACTAATTCATTTTTTGCATTTACATGGTTCCTATGTCGATTTTTGTTGGGTTCCATCACACTGTGGATTATCTGCGAATGAAAGGGTAGACCAATAGCCAAAAAGGCTGCTATCACTGAGACTAATTTAACAAAGATATGCATTCCTTTATCCTTACATGAGAGTTACAGTCTTTTAAAAGACATATCCTGGAACTCTATTTCAAGTAAGTGAAAAGGCACCAGAAACAAAAAGGGGACACCATTTAACAAGATATCAGACAATAAAAACAGGTATCAAGAATCTCTACCAAGAGTGGATTTTAAAAAGTTTGATTTTTAGATTGAGAGGCTTGATGCCCTTAAAACCAATTCTGTAAACATGTGACCTGTATTTGTGGCCAGCAAATCACTCCGTTCCATCTACTTTTTTTGTGCTTGGTTGTTGAACACTGAACCGTCGATGTCAGCCTTTGAAGACATCATCTCCAATGAATCAAACATTTTTTAAGTTGTTCAAGGATTGATTAAGAGCCTAGTTGGACATTTATTTTAACGTCTATGTTATTTTCCCCATCTTGGTGTTAGTTGCTTATTTAGTGTTTCTTTTAAAGTTTTGGATTCAGTTATGTGGAGGTTTTTTTTTTTGTGGGGGTTAAAAAAAAATTATTTATTTTATCTAGGCCTAATTGCATTATACATACCTACGTACGCCCCAAATCATACACCAAAAAACACCACATAACATAACACTTACATACTGTCTAAGATCACTGTTAGGTGGATCTATAGACGTTAAATTAAAGAACGAATGAACACACACACACACACACACACACACACACACACACACACACACACACACACACTCTCTCTCTCTCTCTCTCTCTCTCTCTCTCTCTCTCTCTCTCTCTCTCTCACACACACACACACGGTGACACGTACACATACAAACAGATTGATGTACACAGAAATGTATGTATGTGAACATCCACATATGTGCAGTTTCATTCACACTATCCCATGAATACTCATAGACAATGGGAATGTTCATAAAAGTGTATACATTCACATTGGTTAGTCATGTGTGTTGTGAAGGCTGAGAATGAACACTTCACAAAAGGAAGTAACAAAATGCATCAGATTACAGGAAAACAACCTTTGCGCATATGGCATGGCAATAACAACAGAAATGATAACAGTAGCAACAACACAGGTTTCGTGCCATGTGTTTGTATTTTTGTGATGTGACAGCTGCTACATTGAACCCAAATGATGAACTGAGAGTTATGAAACTGTTATCAATTGTACAGAATGAAAGTTTCAAAATTAGTGCACTTATTTCCTGCAAAGGTCAGTGTGTAAAACAATTTGTGTCGAAAGACTGGGTACTTTTGTCAAAAATATATATTTTATGTAGAAAGGCTAGGTGCTTTTGATAAATCAGAATTTTCTTAACAGAACCAATAACTTACAATCTTCCACCAAGGTTCCCACTGGCTAGTGTTGTTAAAGCAGTCATCTGACCTACAGACAGAAATTCTAAAGGGTGATCACTGAGCCCTGGAATTGTCTCCCTTACATTTAAACCCTATAACGGACATTGACAGTTTGCTTCTCTAAATCTGGTCCATCACATGGTATCTGTGCTGCCATGAATGATTCATAGATTCAGTTGGTCTGCAACCCCTTTGGGGTCATTGAGAATGTAAGCTTGAAGTAATAAACAACAAAAACAACTCATAGTACACTTTGTGATGCTCAAACCTTAAGGTCAGAATGAGAAAATGAACAGAGAATGAATCCCAAAATTAACAAATGTAAACAGCTTTACTCAGTTTTATGAATTTTCTTGAAAGAAAATTAAAGTACCACCAAACAAAAGAGGCAAACAAATCTCAAGACAAAAAACAATGCCTTTCGACCCCTTTGGTCTTCTTCAGGCAGGGTCTTTTCATTTCACGTGCATTTTATGCCCAATTTTAGGAGATAAGTGATTGTTCGCTGCGTCATTTTCATTGTCTTCAGTGTTGATTGGCTTGCCTGAAAAAGATGAAAAAAGTTGAAACGCATCATGTTTTGTCTTGTAATTAGTTTATCTTTTTCTAGGCAAACTGGAAAATTTGATCCTCGTTAAAAAATTCAAAGGACCTAACATATACGTAAGTCATGATTCCACTGTGACCAAAGTTTCACATGAATTTTTAGGTTTCCAAGGCTTTTATACAGTTGTATGCTATCTAATGAAATATGGACAGACATCTGTTTTAAAAAAAAAATTAAAGTGTGAGGTAAGCTGTATCTGTGGGCAGTCTATATTGACCTATTGATCTGAACAAGGACCTATTGATTTTTTTTGGTAATGACTGGCAGAGTTTGTTTGCTTCTTTAAAACCACTTTTTTTTTTTAAAAAAAAATCAAATTTTATTCACTATCTTTTAATCAGAGTTTATATTGGTTTTAAAAGCACTTGATTGTCAAATGTTACAGAATGAAAAAACAAAATGATGATTTTTTTGTTTTTTATTTTTTATTTTTATTTTTCAATTCTTCTACGTTGAAAGAAAATTTCATATTCAAATTGTAATCATAGAGTAAGGGAAACTGGGGAGAGGTGGTGGTGGTGGTGGTAGAGATGTGTGTGTGTGTGTGTGTGTGTGTGTGTGTGTGTGTGTGTGTGTGTGTGTGTGTGTTTTCATCCTTTGTTATCATATGTGTGTGGCTATTGTAATTAAGAATTTGAATGCTTCACCATGACTTTGGTGGCCGATTTGGCAGTTTACTTTTTAGGATGAGCATTTAGATTTTCCTTCAGATTCAACACACTACCCAACTTGTAAAATGTCACAAATGACCCCCAAAAAGATTCTCTGTGACTTATGACGTAACAGCGTAGCAAAATAAAGGAAGTGATCAGATTTGCAGTTGTTTGCTCACTCAAGTATCTGTGGACAGAAGTAACTTGAGCTTGCCAAATGAAGTTTCCAAGTTTTCATGTTCCAGTCGTTGATCAAGAGAAAAAGGAAACTGGACAGTGTGAAATACATTTGGACTTTTTAGTAGTTTTTCATTGGGAATGGGGAATGGGGGTGGTTGAGTGATTTGCTGTGTGTGTGTGTGTGTGTGTGTGTGTGTGTGTGTGTGTGTGTGTGTGTGTGTGTGTGTGTGCGCACGCGGTTACGAGAAAATGGTTTTTGATTTATGAAGCTGTGAATCACTGGACTCTTGCATTTTGACATATTCACTATTAGAACAAACAAAACATATGACAATAACAAAGTCTCCATTTCTCAGTGTATGTTTACCTTTGAAGCAGCATGAATTATGAACATGGGAACTGTAATTCTGGTAACTTAATCACTCCAGCAAACTTAATTAAGATAAGGATTGTTTTATGTATTGAAACAGTTCAGACCTTGTGATGATGTGTTGTTTCAGCCGATTGGATTCATGGAACAGTCCATCCCCTACTCCTCCATAGAGGACGTCCACATTGTCTCGCGATGGGACATTGGCAACAAGTTCTGCGTCAGAATCACTGTGTCAGATGGATCCATTCTTCTTCAGGTGAGTAGTGCGCAGAGTGCCCGTGACACACCGAGGACACTAAGAGCTGACTGTCATTTTCACAATTTCCAGGTGTATTTGTCATGTACATTCATAGTTTTAGAAAGGACAGACTAAGGCTGGACTCAATACACCATCTTAGACCATAATCATTTGTGTGTGTGTGTGTGTGTGTGTGTGTTGTATCCTAAGTGCCATTTCATTGAATACAAGTATTTAACCATTTTGGTTATTTCAGAAAGTCTTCAGTAAGCGTTCATATCTTATTGATTGATTCTATATTACAAGATACAAGAATACTTTATTATCTCAATTCTGAGGAATTACAGTCCTGCTCCTAACAGTTACTATACATTGGTGACATAAATAAACATCAAAAAAAAAAAATCAGTTTAGTTATAATGTAAAATTTCATACATATAGATAAGTACTATACTACACACGCATGTGTGTAGTTATAATGTAAAACTTCATACATGTAGATAAATATATACTACACATGCACGCATGCACGCATGCACGCACGCACACACACACACACACACACACACACACACACACACACACACACACACACACACACACACACACACCAGTTACTAACTTTGCTTAAAAACAGAAACACACACTGTTGGAGTTAAATTCAGATTAAAAGGAGCAGTGAAGTGTATGTACATAATAAATGATCAAACAATAGTAAAAACATTTGAATAAACAGCAATATTTGTAATAGATTTCAGTTTTGCACAATGGTCACACTTGATTTCACAGAATATTGAAGTACATGTGTAATAGTAAAAATAGCAAAACACATAAAGTAGTTAGATCACATTCACACACACACACACACACACACACACACACACACACACACGCACACACACACACACACATGCACACTCACATGCATACACTCACACACTACACACTCACATGCATGCGCATACACACACTTGGACACACACATAAATAAATAAATGAATTAACATGAAAACAATAGTACCAATCGGTAACAACCATGCTTTGATCAAATTTTCATTATTGCACCAAAAAAAAAAAAAAAAAAGGCAGTAAAGTGTATAATTATGGCAAAGAACAGTAAACACATTTAGTAAACAACTATACCATAGTAAGTTTGCACACATGCATGCACGCACGCACTCACACACACACACACACACACACACCCAATATACACACATTTATTCAATCACACACATATTTACATTGTTTTTAAATCCATGTGCTGAATGTACCACTTGCTGTTGAAACAAAATCTGGGCACGTCATTTGTCTTCTTTTCAGCCGAGTTCTTCTTTTCTTTCGTTTTTCTTTTTTCGCTGTTGGAAGTCATTGGAATCCCAATCCCTTGTGATTTTTTTTCAAACCAATAATACGAAAACTTGTGGAAAATGTGTATGAAATCGGCAAATCTTGGGGTTTTTTTTTTTTTTTTTTTTAAATGCGAAATGTGCTGTAGAGTGCTGTCTATTCTTTTTCTCATCTGCTATAGCATTTTCAACTTCTCACAGCCCCTAGTTCAATTTTTTCCCCCATATTTTTTATCTCCAGGGAGTTGGCAAAGTGTCCATATTTTGCGCTTGATATGTAGACTTCATGGTTTTAGGTTATCACCTTCAAACAGAATACAGCCGCTATGTGAATGTGATTAGCTCCTTGTAATGCATGGATAATGATTATGCATGTTTTCAAACTTTGAGTTTGGGTAATCAAGAGTGTTCTGTCAAAAAGGTATATCTTTAACTGCACGTTCAAAGTGTGACAAGAAAGCCAAGAGAAAGTAATTAACTTCCATTCTCCCGTCTTGATCGATTTTTTCCCCCCCCCCCCCCCCACATCTCGTAATTCAATACAGAAAGCAGAAATCACATTGAAACAATTTCTTTTTGTTTCCAAATAACATATTTGCAATTATTGCTTGCATACGATCACAAACAAGTTGTTATCAAAGCATTGGGCTGATTTTTTTTTTCGATTCCAGTTTAGATTCTTGACCCAGAGCCCTGGTTGTTTCCTCTTTCTTTGTGTTTTTGTTTTCCTGTTGTGTTTTTCTGTCTTTCTGCTCTCTGTTCATTCTTCATTTTCTGTTTAACTGATCTGTTTCTTTGATGGTTTCCATGTCTCTGTGTTCTCTTGTCTCTGTCTGGTCTTGATGACCCTGCGCTTCCTGTGCTGAGTGTTCTGGATTCAAGGAAAGGTGAACAGCCTGCTGGTAGCTGGAGCTGAGATACTAGTTTGTGTTTTCAGCTGTTTGCTTCTGTGCAGTCTTTATAGAATGTGAAGTGTGTGCGTGTGTTGTGTGTGCGTGCATACATGCATGCATGTGTGCATGTGTGTGTTTGTGTATAATGTTGTTATGATCAGCAGCTAATGTAATAATGAATTCCTTTATATGGTCTAGTTCCTGGTTAAGTGAGTTGTTTGTTACATGTCACTTTATGACATGTGCCCAGGTCTACAGTGTATGCATGAGTTCTTAGTTAATATTGCATATTTGAACTTATGTTCTTCAAAACAGTAGTAGAACCCAGCTCTAACAAGTCAGTATGACTGACTGAGCAGAAAACAGCAGATTTGTCACTGTGATGTGAACTGTTTAGTAGAAGTTCATGAATTGTTTAAAATACAACTTCAAATTGTACTATACGATTCACTTAATTATGTCGTGAAAAGAAGACTCTTTTGATCAAAAAAGAAGTGCTGAGTAGAAAAAAATCTAAACTCAAGAAAATGAATGGTAATAAATATGGAATAAAAAAGTTGTTTTTTTTTGGATAGGCTTGTGCTGCTAGTAATAGCCACACTTCTTGAAAGCTTAATGGAACAGATTCACACATGATTTGCTGGTGGATGCTAGTGCAATTCAGAATCAAGTAAAGCACATACTCTATTCGTTGTATATACTGTTACATATGTAAGAGCATGTATTTGCTGTATAAGTACTCTCATTTGACGAAGGAAACCCCAAAAAGACAGATTGTAACAGTTACCATGAAATTCAGTGAACATTTCTTTTTCTTTTTTTAACCTCAGCACTACTGCCATTCAGCACAGGGTTGAATAACGGAAGAAACACGTAAAAATGATTTATGTAACACTTTGAGATTGACTAGGCTAATGACTAGGCTAACAGGTTTATTTGGTTAATAATTAAGTTTGTTTGATATTCTGCTGACATTTTGCAGGCAAGCAATGCGTACCTTAGAGACCAGTGGCTGCACTCAATACAATGGAAGGTAGGCATCTGACTGTGACTGTTTTCCCATCATGCCAGTGTTTCCATCCCCCCCCCCCCCCCCCCCCCACCACACACACACACACACCACTTTTTTTGTTCTTGAAAACTGCAGAATTAATGCTTTGTCTGATCTCAGAATGAGTTTTGAAGTATTCTGGGAAATGGAAACGGCAAAATTATTTTGGTACTACTGCGTCCATACCATACTGCTACCCAATCTGATGAGAGGTCATCTCAGAATCATACCTAAGGATGCTCCAGAATGTTTTTTTCTTTTCGGAATTTTCAAATTCCAATACTCATTTTCGGATCCCCTGAATTGGTACAATGAAACTGTAATTTTTTAATTTTTATTCTAAAATGGAGATGTGGGTGGGGTTTTTCTTTTAGCTTTTGTGGTTTTTTTTTTTTACATTGCCACTTCAGTGACATTACCCCTGCATCGCCCATTGCAGCTCCCCATCCCCATCCACAGCCACAGCCACAGCCTTGTTTGTCTGCCACAGTCCTGGCACTGGTAAACCACATGGACCATTCTGTGTCAGTTGTAATCAGACAACTCCCCATCCACAGCCACAGCCACAGCCTTGTTTGTCTGCCACAGTCCTGGCACTGGTAAACCATGTGGACCATTCTGTGTCAGTTTGTAAACAGTAATATAGTTTGAGGGATTGTGCTTTTTTTCTTTCATTTGGGGTGCAAATATTGCTTATATAGCATCTATTATTTGCATCTCCTGGCCTGACTTAATTGATATTCTTTTTGGATATAGAAAAAAAAAACCTTGTTGACAGTTCTTTTGATCTTCAGTTTGCTTATTTCATTTGTGGGATGCTGAGATATTGTGTTTTTGCTCTTTTTGCTTAATTTGTTTTTTTGGGGCTCAGAAATTCTACTTTAGCTATTTTGTTTTTAATTTCCACCTGCAGTGACCCCCCTTTGAAACAGTGTCCTAAATAACTGGGCTCACCCGATGATGTTGACATGTCGAGGCTTCTTGAGACTATTACATACATTCTTGTGGGAAATATTATACTGGGTATTTTGACCGTCTTCTTTTGATTGCAGAAACACATCTACAGATATGAAAAACTTTTGAAAAGTGCCAGAAGGACTGAGGTGCTAGTCAAAGAAATCAAGGTAAGTTATTTTATTTTATTTTTCTTTTTACCCCTCTTTCAATTGGATGTGACTCGTGTAAGTAGTACATGCATAGTTTACATCTACATGCATCTACCGACACTGTCATGAACATGTGCACACATTCCTGCATGCATACACACATGCCTGCATACACACGCGCCCCCGCACACACATGGATGTGTGTGCACATTCAAAACCATCTTAGTGGGTTCCTAAGGTTTCCAGTTGTGGTGTGAAATAAGAAAAGAAAGGATGTCAGTTCAGGTGTTGTTGTTTCTTGCCCAGCTGACCACGGAGACCAGATCAGTCGGTCAGTTCAGGTGTTGTTGTTCCTTGCCCAGCTGACCACGGAGACCAGATCAGGGCTGAAGGGAAGGTAACTATGGAAATATTTAGATCCAAACCAAAATTCAAAGCAAGTTTAGATTAACACTACAAGACTGATCTAAAACTTCTTTGTCACTGACAACATTTTTGTCTGATCAATTGGAAAATATCTTCGCTTTTGTAAAACTAAAATCATCACATGAGGTGGAACATTGGGAACAGGGTGATCCTGAAATGCTTTTGTCAGTTTTCGTATACATTCCAGTGCTGCTTAAGAAGGTGTTTTGCCATAGCTGCCAATCCTCCCAAATTGGTCCTTGACGTAGAAATCATCATGGAAACAGGGAATTATATGAAAAAAATCCAGAATTTTGACATTTTGTGTGAAAAGTGAGGTTTGGGGGGGGGGGGGGGGGGGGGGGGGGGGGGGGAGGGGATGAGTTTGAAAAGGGTTGATAAAGTATTGCAAGAATAAAGCTGAAATTGCTGTTTGTCTCAAGGCATGGAAATCGCATTTTCTCTTTAAAACCCACATTTCTGAACTGAAACTTAAAAGGGTTAGGTAGCTGATCAAGGTCTAGGCTGCCCTTTCTCTTTCCTAATGTCACCACAAAATACAGGTACACCATGATAAAAGTTATCATTAGAAGAATGTGCTTGGGCATAGGACTGCTGATCCATTGGGCATTGAAGCATGGATCAGTTTGACAAGGAGTACTACAAAGATGGCTGACATACTCCAATCAGTTTCAAATTTGTTCTTTTTTTTTTTTTTTTTTAGATAAACAGTTTGCTCTTATTTCTCTACATATAGAATCCAAGCAAAGGGGATCAAGTGCGCTCTTGCAGCCCATTTTTTTTTTCCTGTGTGTATTCCTGTTCATTTTGTCTATAGCAGTTCAAAAGAACTAGGGGCAGAAACAGAAAGGAATGATCAATGAGGGTGGTTTTATGTCTGGGAGCGAGTGTGGTGTCCCATCGGTACTGGTCAGTCCTGACAGGTGTCAAAAGCTTGTCACGTCTGTGGGCTGTGTAGGCAGTCACCACGCTTCTGACTTACCTGGCAGGCCGCATGTGTCTTCTGACTTACCTGGCAAGCCGCATGTGTCTTCTGACTTACCTGGCAAGCCGCATGTGTCTTCTGACTTACTTGGCAAGCTGCATGTGTCTTCTGACTTACCTGGCAAGCGGCATGTGTCTTCTGACTTACCTGGCAAGCCGCATGTGTCTTCTGACTTACCTGGCAAGCCGCATGTGTCTTCTGACTTACCTGGCAAGCCGCATGTGTCTTCTGGTCACTTCCAGCTTGTTCTGTTCCTGCAGTCTTGCCTTTGTCAGTGTCTGAATCATCTGAAATCTCACCTGCCTCAAATTTCTCCAGCTTTTTTTCCTCTTTGAGTTTGATTCAGATCATTGTAGGAGAATAATCTTCTGCATCATCAGACTTACAGTATTCAGTGAAGTGCCTGTTGTGAAGTTTGGTTAGTTTCATTTACAAGTGGGTGCAGTTTCCTCCTGTTCTCAACCCTCTCCCTCCCACCAACCACCCACCCCCAGTGAAAGGAAGTTGTACCAGTATCCAAAATAGTCCAAACACTTGTGAAGAACACATCTACTACTTGATGCTACTTGTGTAAGAACATGAAGTCAGAGTGTAAGGAAAAACACTCAATATGCAATTCCAGAAAGCTGTTGATGGTGGTAGCACCTTCTGGCTGCTTGATGTTTGAGTACAAGATGTTAAATGCTGAGTGATTTGTCATATGGTTTGTGCTACGGAGCCTGCTAATCCTTTGAAAGATAAGAAGTGTAAACTAGGTGTGACCAGTATGTAATATGCACTGCACAATTTCTTCTCTCTAGCTTTTGGAGACAAAGGAGAGAAAATCCTTGAGCTCTGCACAGAGAATGAAAGAGTTTGTCAGTTTGTTTGCTCTTCATTCCTCTTGCCAGAGATGTATTATATATTGTTTGTTTTGAATACGAAATAGGAATGGCACTTTTTGGAAGTTTTTTGACTGTGGCTTCCTGGCAGTTCGAACTTTGCGTCAATGTTTATGACTACAAATAGAAAGAGGCACATACATGAAAACTGCAGGAAGACAGAAACTACTACAGCATGTGGTGTGGTCGAAGATGAAAGTAATTTTCTGGGCAGCTAGTCTAAATACAAACTGCTGCGACTGAAGCGAACGGAGCAGCTGTCGAAAGCTATGCCAAACCCAAACGTAGAAAACCTGTGCCCAAGTGGAATGCGGGGCAATATTGACCTACAAATTCATATTGCAAAATACATTCATGTTGGTATGAAGTTGAAAAGACAATAATGGCTCCTGCATGGGTCCAGATGGATTATGGTCAATCCATTAATGACTTCTCATAATACCGTGCTGTGTCTGTAGACCCCAAAGGGTTCTTGTGACATGTACAAGTCTGAGTCTTGAGTCACAGTAACAGAAAGAAGGGAAGAGCAAAGAGAAGAAGGAATAGGATAGAGTAGGGTTGGAGGCAATGAATGACTGAAGTGGGAGCAACTCCTGCAAGACGGGTGTGTGTGAGTGTGTGTGTGTGTGTGTGTGTGTGTGTGTGTGTGTGTAAGTGTGTGTGTGTGGAAGAAAGTAATTGTAAACCCAGAAGTTGAACAAGAGAGAGGAAGATTCCACCCGGGAAAGGTGACAACAGCAACCTTATCCTGAACCCAGTGCCAGAATATCCAAGGCATCACCGTTACGTGCTGCCTGTCTGAAGACGAGAAGAATTCTGTAGTGACCTGTTAGTAGAACAGGCGTATAGTATAGGGTATGGTGTGCAAGAGTGTGTTTGTGTGTGTGTGTGTGTGTGTGTGTGTGTGTGTGTGTGTGTGTGTGTGTGTGTGTGTGTGCGTGCATGTGTGTGAGTGCATGTGTGCTAGTGTGTAAACCTGTCCAGATAAGGAAGCCAATTTGATACCTAACCGCGATTATGTAATATTGATCTGTAGTGGTTCTGTTGCCATTATTTTTGTGTATCTGAAATTTACATGCGTGTTTTGTAAGTAGAGCGTAAAATATATTACTTATTCTCAGTCATGTCAGAAGAGAAGCGAATGCATGACACTCCGGTTCCCAGAGTGAGTGTGGGACGGATGCACAGAGTGCATATGCAGGCATGAGAGCAGAGATACTCTTGGTTTGTTAAGCCTGACTTTATCAGCAAATTTTGTTAATCAGTTTCTTGGCATTTTCCCCCAACCAGGGGACTGCTTCACTGTACCACTGTATTCCAGCACTGGATTCTGCTGGAGCATTAACTCTCTTGCAGTCGTGACAGGAGCATCCAGAAGCTGCTTCATGCACCCCTAGATTTCCTGGTGGGTGTACCTGGGAGCATGTGTCTGGTACTTTTCAGTATGTTCTGACCTTAGTGGGTGTACCTGGAAGCATATGTCTGGTACTTTTCTGTATGTTCTGACCGTAGTGGGTGTACCTGGAAGCATATGTCTGGTACTTTTCCTGTATGCTTGACCATAGCAGGTGTACCTGGGAGCATATGTCTGACCATGTGTTTTCACTCAGGGAGGTTGGGAAATCAGTGAGGGAACCTTTACTGGGTCCAGGAAGTTGTCAGCACTAGTTTTGGGAGTTTTGTGACGGTCTCATTCATGGAAAGGAAAAAAAAAAAAAAAAAAAAAAAAAAAGCCAGCCCACAATAACTCGTGAATGAACTTGAATAAATTTCATGGTGGCGGCTTTTTAGTCTGAGATGGAGTTCAACAAAGGATTGACTTCATGTAAGATAAATTGGATAAGGCACACGAGAATTGAAAAGAAAATGCGAAAGAGAACAGGAGCCTGTCATCAGTACTACAAAGATATGAAGAAACAGAGAGGGAAGTGAATCCAATATTATGCGCTCTTACCAGGATGCCAGCCACCTGGTGACCTGCAACATGGCGGATGTCTGTGACCAATTTTCCGCTGCAAACTGGTTTCAACATGTTTACGGCCAGATATTGCTTCACGCTCTAATTTTTTTTTTCTTTTTCTGTTTATCTTTGTTTTGAATTTCTGTTACTTTGGTTTGTGTTTTGAACCTTCTGCTAATGAAACCAACTGGTATAGTGGACAGAATCGAGCTATGAAGGGCGCACCTGACTGTGTGTGCCATACAAGTGTTCTGTGGTGACAGTTTTGCTCACACACTGTGTTTTAGCTCATATTCTGTTCAAGCTGATGCTCATGTCATATAGGCTTTTGCCTCCATCTGACTCTAACAACATACAAGTGCATGGTGTAATGACAGATTTGCATGTCGTGATGTCATTGTCATCGTAAAATGTAACGTACTTGGGTGACAGTTACTTGAAAGTCAAGGATCCTTCACATCTGTTCAGACAAGATATATAACAAGTTTTGATATCGGGTGGTGTGAACTTAGCTACCAGATTTCATTGTCCTAGAAGTTCATTTAAATCTGTAGAACAATATTCTTTTTTTTCTTTCTTTCTGCATACGCAGGGCTGATCTGCTGGAGTTTTGTGTGTATGACTTTTTTATCCTGCCATTAAGGCAGCCATACTCCATCTTCGGGGAGGTGCATGCTATGTGTAACGTGTCATCCATACTTACGGCCAAAACTGGGGCTTCTCTTCTGAAAGTTGGTGATAGGATTTTTACATGTGTGCAAGATGATGTATGTGCGTTCACACACAGAATCTCGGTTTATAGTCTCATTCGAAGGACTGTATGGGGAATGGAGTCAGAATCAATGTTAACTCCAAGGAAAAAAATCCCCCTGTACCGAAATTCGAGTAGTACAATATGAATTATTTACACACATTTTGACAGCAAAAGTACAAAAGGAATATGAAATATAGAAGAAGTTTCACTTAGAAGAATGGGAATGCAAGAGGGTTAATGGAACTGGTTGGCAGTGGAATCAGCCCTTATTGCAGTCATTCCATTAGTTCCAAATTTCGTCAGGGCCCTATTCCCAAAGGGCTCATCACCAATAAGGCTTAGTGCCATGAGAGCCCCAGTTCATTTCATATTGATGAAGTACATCAACTCATCTGATGAGCGAGAGAGATAGGAAGAGAAAGATACCGAAACAAACGTGATACCAGCTGTTGTTGTGAAGTGGTATCATCATGGACTCCCGGCTGGAGGTCGTGGGTTCAGTTCCTGTCAGAGCCATTCATTTGTGCAGTTTTTTCTGTCCAGACTGGCTCCTATCCAGAGTTGGGTTTGTTGTGGGCACAACTGAAGACTGGGCTCTCACAGTCGAGTATCATCCCATCAGTGGCTGGTTCTCTGAGAGTGGTGTTCAGATTTTCTGACCATGACTGCAGGTGTCTGTATCTATCGGGCCCAGTTGATGCTATGATATATTGTGAAAGTAAGCATAGAATGATAGAATGAAGCATAGATGAGGCAGAACAAAAAGGAGAAAAAAAAAAAAAAAAAGAAGGAAACAAAGGGTGATTAAGAGAAAGTAAGAAAGTTCAGCTGGGATTGGGGATGGGGGGGTGGAGTGCAGAAGAAAGGGGGCAAGGGAGGGAGAGAGACAGAGACCGAGAGAGAGAGAGAGAGAGAGAGAGAGAGAGAGAGAGAGAGATTGTCTTCACTGCTTTTTGACTCTGGTTGCTGTTCCCCCCTCCTCTCTCTCTCTCTCTCTCTCTCTCTCTCTCTCTCTCTCTCTCTCCCTCCTTCTCACAATCTGTCATTTTGTCTTACTGGTTCAGACTTTCTCTGTCTGTTTATCTGCGAGAGTTTCAGTTTGTGTGTCTGGCTGACTGGCTGGCTGGCTGGCTGTCTCGCTCACTGAGTCACTCACTCACTCACGTCTTAGTCAGAAATGGGACCAGATGTTATTCATTTGTGCTGAAATCTTAATGATGTTGGGTCCAATTGAAATTGGGCCTGATGGTATTAGGCTGTAAAGGTACCTGGCCTTAATTCTTTTGCGATAGACACAGCAAAATATTTCATTTTGCCGTGTGGATGCCTTTTTTTCCTGTTCTTTTCACACCTCTTAATACAGGTGGAAAAGCCTATGTTATTTGTCAATGAAAATAGTAAAACACAAACATTTTCAATCAGTATGCTTTGAAGTACGTTACAGGTGATACTGAAATGCTGTTGTGACAAGGAAAGATAGAATGTTGACTGCCTGACACAAAAACGTCTGACATTCCATGTTCTTAAGCTCTTGCCCTGAGAAGTATCATCAGTGTTATTTAAAAAGAAAAGAAATCTTTAGTTAGCTGACATCTAAAAGTGAATATGAAACATGATTTCATCGATTAATTGGGTAGAAGGATAAACGTGAGATTTGTTTCTAGACTGCCATCACCTACCCATGGCATGGTGGTGGGAACAGCCACCTTACCGTCACCTATGCACAACATGTTGTTAAACAGTTGACAAGATGACCTCATCCACCGAAGGTACCAGTCCCCAAAGGTAGCTAGCCCTAATAGAAATTGGCCCTGATGGTAGTGGGCTTACTAGTGGGGGGCCCTCAAGATAGTAGGTCACAACTGGATGACCCTGGCTGCCTAAGGATGAGTCAGAATCTCACTGTACCATCCAGTCTTTTCCACTCCATTCCGGTTTATTGCAGTCTAACCATCCCAGTCAAATCCAACCCTCTGCAGTCCGCTTTAGTCCGCTGTAATCCAGTCAGACCCATCCAAACGCAGTTCAGCCAAACCAGTCCAGTCTGATGCAGTCCTGTTCATTCCAGTATCACCTTACAAAGGCAGTCTAAGTTAGTAAGTCTAACCCAGCCCTGCGCTGTCCAGTTCAGAATGCAGAGCAGCACACCTGTGTATATATATATATATATATATATATATATATATATATATATATATATATCAGTAAGTGACCAGTCTGCATGCAGAGGAAACAGATAGGCACCATAAAGGATCAGTTGGGGGTAAACAGAACATAATGAGCAGCCATTGGCTTAAAAGGTTTTCAGTGACTGGTCCATTGCTCCAACTTGTTATGTCATTATTGTTTATCTGTAGGAGCACAATGTAACATATGGCTAAGACGCATTGTGGCCGTTTTGGTTTCCGTGGACGAGAGTGCTTTACATCCGTGGACGAGAGTGCTTTACATCGCTGCAATACGTATAATGTACCTCAGTGATCACCAGATGCCCTGCTGTATTGTCTTGTCTTGTTCCTATAATTTGCTTCTGTCTCTCAGTTCTCTTCTTGCTTTCTCCTCTCTGTATCTCTCCTTGTCTTTTTCTCTCTGTCTCTTGTGTCCCTTCTCTCTCTCTCTCCCCCTCCCTCCTCCTCCCTTCTGTCTCTTCCAGTATATATGAGTGTAACAAGTTTACAACAACATTACATGAAATGGATTCAGTTGCTAAGTAGTTGTGCTGCTTTAAAGACATAACATTAAAAAAATGATGTTATGTACAGAAACGGTCAAGTTTCAAAAGTTTGTTGTTTATTTCACATTTTGGTCCACATCCTTCTGTCTCATGTGGATAGCTAAATTACATTTATATTCTATTAGCTATTATATTCTAATTGCAGACATGACCATTGATCTAACACCAGAGTAAATAAGTCGCTATTTGTGATGACATCTTTAAAATGGTTTTGGCTGTCTGGAGCTTACCTTGGTTGAAGCAGTCTGAAAATGGAAAGTAAGACTTAAATCTCAAGTTTCATGTCAGAGTCTGGATGTCACATATATGGACACGGTTACTGACTGTTGATGTCGTGTATATTTGTGATAATTGAGATTACTCATGAACTGTTCATTTCTTTTGACAGGTTTGTCTGTGCCCTTTGGAAATTGTTGTCTTTATTTGTTGTTGTCTTTCTTTTTTGTGAGGGCATGCTAAAATCAAGCTGTCAGCTGTATATTTACTCTTACACATTTATATTCTCTGTCTGACTGACTGACTGTCTGTCTCTGTCTCTGTCTCCCTCTCTCTCTCTCTCACTCCCTCTCTCTTTCTTTCTCTCTTTCTCTCTCTCTCTTTCTCTTTCTCTCTCTCTCCCAAATGAGTGGAAAAATTATACTTTTTGGTCGTGTTACAGTACGGACATGCATTTATGACATACCAGGTTGATTTGGTTGTAATCAGTGAAAGTGTACACACTGCCAACAGTGGGTATCAGTCACCCATTCTGCAGTGGCCGTTGGACCACATGGCCTTTCTTATGTGTTTTTTTGTTGCTGCATCTCGGTGTGACTTTTTCATTGATTTTTTTTTTTCTACTTTTTTTTTCTTTCTGTCTTTTTTTTTTTTTTTTTTTTTTTTTTTTTAAATAAAAATCTGTGAATGATGAATGCAATTGGAAGTTCTCCCAGCACAGCCTGATCGTCTCCGTCTTAACTTGTGATATCAAACATGTGGAGAGCATGCTTTAATTGATACGTCTTTGTCATTTTTTTTGTGTGTATATCTTTTTTTCTTCTCTGTTTTTGTTTATTTGCTTTACAGTGTGATCTTTTTTTTTTTTTTGGGTTACACCCATATTTGATTAACCATGAAGAGCACCTGTGAGGAGGGCTGGGTATGATGATGGAAGTGTGAAATGGTCAGATGGTAACCATAATAAGGTGCATTTTACGGCGCCATGACACATAGTACATGTGTGTGTCTGGGGGAGTGGGAGAGGGGTAAGAGAGCCAGGGTGGGGCAAAGGTGGGAATGGGGGGGGGGGGGGGGGAAGAGAGGGAGGAGAGAGACCCCATACTGCTGCCTTCCGTTGCTTAATGGCTATATTGCCCAGTGCTGTAGGGCTGTTGATCTGTAAGAGGGGCAGGATTGTTTTCACTGATCGTGGAAATGGAGGTTTTCATTTTGGTTGGATTAGCTGTGTTTGGCGTCCTCTTTCCCATTGTCTGCCCTTTGAGCCTTCCTTTCATTGTTCATTGATTTTTTCAGTTGGCTTAGAATGTGTGTTCCGGTCAACATTTTTTGTGTGTGTGTGTGTGTGTGTGTGTGTGTGTGTGTGTGAGAGAGAGAGAGAGAGAGGAGAGTACTGATCATGATATAAATGGAGATCAGTACATCAATGTCTGGAGTACATAAATGTAGGGGCGCAACAAGTCTGTCTGCCTGCCTGACACTGTAATGTTTTATAGTAGTGACACCGCCTGTATCTCAGTCATTGATTTTATAGCAGTTGGCTAATTTTCCCCAATGTCTGTCTGTCTGTTTGTGGTGTGGGGGGTGTGTGTCTGTCCGGGGGGGTCGGTTCCTCTCACACCTGCCTGAATAAAAAAAAAACCAGCCGTAAAAGGGGGTAAAAACTCGATTGTGTGTGAATAAATATGGGTAGGCATGTGGGTGTGGGATAGACTGTTACACTAGGTAAAGGGGTAACAAAACGGTGTGTGGGGGGGGTAAAAAAATGGTTGTTAAGAGAGGAGAGAGAGAAAGGGTAAAAAAAATGATATAAATAGGCCGTGTCCTTTTCCCATCGCACAAAAATGCGTTTGCCTGATGTTTTAGCCCCCCTCACTCGACCATTCCATCCAACACCCCCCCCCCCCATGCACAGCCACCCAGTACTCTACCTATTTTTACAGGGTATAGCCTACCAACCAGTGTAATTTTAAATGAATGAATATTGTTTTCAATTTGGTAATAGACGGGAGTAGCTTGCCCATGTTTGTTTAATTTTTTTTAATAAATTTCTAGGGGTAGGCCCCATTTGTGTGCCGGTTCAAGTTGTGACTCTGTAATGGTGTTTAGATAAACCCGTGTCCCAAAGTTGCTTTTCCCATCTTTGCCTGATGTTTTAGCCCTGCCTCACCCCGTCTTCCAAAGGCACCCCCCCCCCCCCCCCCACACCACACACACACACAGTACTCTACATTTTTTGTTTTTCAGGGAGTAGCTTGCCCACTGAATTTTTGATAAAGGGAATTTATATTTCAACATACACTGTCTAGAAGGTAGATAAACCCAAACCTGCTTGTGCCGGTGCTGAAAAGTTTTGATGACCTGATGTGAAAGTATTTCGTCTTTGGGGCTTCATGGCCGATTTTGTAAAGTTCTGCTCTACACAGTTTTGACAAATCAAACTTGCTGTCTTGGTTTTTCTTGGGAAAAAAAAAACAGAAAAAGATTAAAAAAAAAAAATCCTCCAGCCAGCTGGTTTACAGTGATACCTCAGATTTTTTTTTTTTCTTTTAATTTGTAAATTGTGTCCTGGTAGATGGTCACACTGGTGATTCAGTTTTGTTTGATGTCAAAGCTTGTCATTTCTTAGAATTGACAGTGCTTGGTTTGCCAGCTTTGTTGCTGTTTTTTTTTTTTTTTTTTGTTTGTTTGTTTGTTTTTTTTTTATAAGGGTGAATTATTTTAATAAAATCTTTATTCATTACCAGTGATTCATGCAAAGAGTAGTCTGTTATATTCAACGCAGAGGAGAGCAAAGTTCAAAAAGAATATTGACAGTGTTAGTCAAGTTTCAAGCCCTCGCCTCAGCCTGTCAAAATAGATGCATACAACATGGATGTAATGTGTGGACACACGTGCACCAGACATTTTTGTTGTATGTTTATACCCTCATTTTGAAATTTGAAAATGTGTTTGCTTTATGATGTACAACTGTACTGAATGGGGAACATAGACACATAGAAAACACACACACTCACAGACACACACACACACACACACACACACACACACACACACACACACACACACACACACACTTTCTCACTCTCTTTCTCTCTCTCTCTCTCTCTCTCTCTCTCTCTCTCTCTCTCTCTCTCTCTCTCTCTCTCTCTCTCTCTCTCTCTATGCAGAGCAGAGACTCTGGCACCATGAATGCCCAAGACCTGTTCATTGTAAGATACATGAAGCAAAACTATGTAACGCTGTCAGTAGGCAGCTTTAGAAAATGAGCTTCAAACCCATTTCAAAAGAAAAAAAAAAAAAAAAGAAGACAGGTTGATAACTCAGTAGTTTAAGGTAAATGTGGAAAAAAACAAGCTGTGATAAAATCATGGTAAGTGCCGTCATGCTATTCAGGGAATGTGTTGGAATTAAGGCACTGGGGTGGTAAGGGTGTGCATTGTGTCCGCTGCTCATGCAGTGGTGAATTCTGCCATGCAGTGTAGATGGGTCGCTCCGTGCTGATTGTGTGCCGATGTAATTATTGACAAATACTGGAGAGGCAATGAAATTGGATTGGTGTTATCTGTCAGTTCATCCCTGCTAGCTTGCATTGCTGGTGGCACTTTGAACTTTCTAGAGTTTTTGCACCAGGTATTGTTTACATCCGCAGAGAAAAAGAATCCCAATAGTTGAGTGTTGACAGCATAAGAGAACAGACAAGAATATCAGCTGCTTGAGTATTGAACCAAAATGTCAGATGGAAATTTTCTGCTGTAGTTGTCAGAGTACACATTTTTGCTGATATTATTTGCTTGTTGCTTCACAGAAAGGTCAGAGTTGAAGGTTACAGTCACACAAGACTTTTCAAAAAAGATATCAAATCTGCGGAGGTTTTCTTTAAATTGAAAGAAAAAAAGATATAGTGTTGCGTTCAGACATGCTATTGAAGTAAAATTCTGGCTTCTCTTTTTAATCAGTAATATATGGTTTGACATTGGCACATTTTTCGGCTACAGTTTAGAAATACTGCCATTAAAAGGGGCATTTTATGTAAAGTGAATTGGACGAGCTTAATATTGTTAATAAAGATGGGATGACTCAAAGGATACTTACATTCAACGTTGGGGTGGGGTGGGGGTTTTGGGGGGGGGGGGGGGGGGGGGGGGGGGGTATTAAATTCACAGAGGAGACAACTCTGGTCCTGATACTGAATTCTGAGGGACATCATGCTCAAAAGTAAATGGGGAGGGTGGGGATGGGGAGGGGTGAGAGGCGTGAGTGTGGGGGAAAACACAGACAAACAAAAACCAGGCGGTCATGATGAAATGTTTTGCGGCTACCCTATTTGAGGAGAAGAATTTGACCTGCAATAACAGTGTCTGAAATTCCGGCTGTCTGACCTCGAAGTTGTGATCTGTCATTGCAGATTTGTCAGTGTGGGCTGTATCTGTGGATGAGCTGTGCAATTTACATCTTATTTAGAGTCAGCTCATAATGATGTGTAAAAGTTTGCCCATGAAGTTCAAGCAGTCATTAAAAAAAAAAAAAAAAAAAAATCCCAGCCGAAATCTTTGTAGGGAGTCATCATCATAATCAGACTGTTGTCCAAACCCACAGAGTGATTGGAATCTTTGTAGGGAGTCGTCATAATCAGACTGTTGTCCAAACCCCACAGAGTGATTGGAATCTTTGTAGGGAGTCGTCATAATCAGACTGATGTCCAAACCCACAGAGTTGTTGGAATCTTTGTAGGGAGTCATCATAATCAGACTGATGTCCAAACCCACAGAGTTGTTGAAATCTTTGTAGGGAGTCGTCATAATCAGACTGATGTCCAAACCCACAGAGTTGTTGAAATCTTTGTAGGGAGTCGTCATAATCAGACTGATGTCCGGGAGTCATCATAATCAGACTGATGTCCAAACCCACAGAGTTGTTGGAATCAGGCTGACAGAAGTCAGATGCTGAATTTTTTTTCCTCTTTAAAAAAAAAAAAAAATTATTTTTAATGATTTGGTCTGAGTTAGAGTTGAGTCCATAAATCTTGGAGGTCTGCACGAAGACTGTCTGACATTAGAAGGTGGTGGTTGGGAGATGGAGTCATGCCTTGTATTCTCAGAAAGAGCTGAGCTGTACAGAGCCTCTGCAGCTGATGGTTCTTTGGTTGATGCAGTCATTGGCTTCCTGAGGTGTACACAGCATGCATAGTAGTGGGCAGTTTGTCAGAACTTTATACAGAGGTCACGGTAGCAGGTAGGTCTGAATGGATTTTTTCTCCCAGGGTACCATTCAGTGTCCCACCTCTACTGAGCACTGGTCTGTTCCAAACTGGAGTATGACTGCACAGTTGAAGGCTCTCAAATATTCTGTTACTTGAAAATTTTAGGTTTTATTCATCAGTAAGAACTATCTTTGCAGATAATCTGAATGTTTGCAATTATTTTTTTTTTTTTTTAATCAGCATCAGGGGCTGCAACTCTGTCTTGGGGCAGTCTGCAAATCATGTTTGTAGCCTGTACTTGGAAGTGGGAAAATAAATACTCCTCTGCCAACTGTGGACTGAAAACTAACTTAAAATTGCTGTTTAGAGCTATTCACTGAACTGGAAAAGTGTGCTCATTTGTACCTTCAACCACCAGATTTGTAACCAGATTCTAAGAAAAGACCCACTACACCCCTCCTTTTGCACCTATATCCTCCTATTTAATGCAAAATGCAGATCATGAAGTTGTTTTAAAAGTCTCCACACGCACCACACACACACACACACACACCACACACACACACATGAATTGGATACATGTTCAGACAGCAATAAAACCGCTCGTCAGATCAGAGGCATTCTAGATGTTTTTGGTAACTGTTGAAAGCTTGTAAGAAGTACAGGACTGATAACGTTATTATTATATCAGTACCTACATGCTTTGCACATTCTGCGTGGTAGTTTACCTCCAACTGTTTTGAATGCATTTTGAGCTCAGGCTGTTGAGGCTAGAGAATTTCTGTTCAGTTTGTACAAGTCAGAGGCCCTGGCTGTAATTACATCAGAAGAGAGAGATAAAGAGATCTATAAGTCCAGCCAAGACATTGTTGTCATTACGAATGTCAAGAGTTCATGTATAATCTGAAAATAGTCCAGTGTAAGAAATATGATGGGGGGTATTTCTACTGCGTGCAGATGGGAGAGAACTCTCAGTTGAAGCGCAGTGAAATGAGATGTACGGAGGGAGAGAGGAGAACACAATGAGGGAAGGAGACTGAAAGTGCAGGAAGGAGAAGGGGAGGAAGGTGGGAGAAGGGGAGGGTGGGGGGGGGGGGGGGGGTGGAGAGAAAGAGAAGGTGGGGATGGTTAGGTGGTAGTTAGTAAGAGAGTTTGATCTGGGTACATTTAGCGAGTGAAAGAGAGAAGGTGGTTGGGGGGAAAAGGGGGCACTGTGTGTGTGTGTGTGTGTGTGTGTGTGTGTGTGTGTGTGTGTGTGTAAGTGCATGTGCACACATGTGCGCTAGGGTGTATTGTATATTTTTTTGAAATAAAAAACTGTGTTCACTGTGAACGAGACAGAGGGGAAAGGGTAAAGGGGTGGGGGTGAGGTACACACACACACACACACACACACACACACACACACACACACACACACACACACACACACACACACACACACACACACACACACACACACACACACACACACACACACACACACACACACACACACACACACACACACACACACACACACACACACACACACACACACACACACACACACACACACACACACACACACACACACACACACACACACACACATGCATGCACACACACACATGCACACATGCACACACACAGAGTTATTCTGAAAAGGAAAAATTGAATGTTTTACTTCAAAAGATAAGATAAGATAGGATAATGTTGCTTATAGCCCAGCCGACCACAAAGGGCCACATCAGGGCTGTCACCACGTTAAAATCAACTCACCATTTATTTCAAAAGACCTTGGCCATAACTGAATGTGGAAATGCATAACCACTGACAGATTGGATAGAAAATTAAATGGTACTTCACTGATTAACAAGCATATACTGAGTTTAAATGATTTATAAACAAACAGTGTTAAACTGTGTAGTTGTACCTTCATTTCTGATTTCTGGATGTACAGAGTGAAATTAAATCTAGTCAGGCAGGGTTGAAAAAACAATACTTAGTATAAACTGCATTCTGATTTTTTTTTTTTTTTTTTTTCAAGCTTGGACATACAAGCACATAAGATTTTTCACCCTCAGTGTCATTTGAACAAAGAGTACATGTAAAATTATCTTTCTTACATTGTCAGTAAAGAAAATGGTGTTTTCAGCAATGATTTTACCTATTCTTCATTTTATCTGTTTGAGATTCAGGTGGCTGCCAGTTTTCACTGTCAGGCAAAAAGGGATGATACGCTTATGATTACTCAAACATTACTGGGTATTCTGCTATTGTTTTCCATGTGTTAATGCTATTCCTGCCATTGACAGTCAATCAATTTATATTAAAAAAAATAATAAAAATTAAAACCCAATTTTCAGCACCCTTGTTGAGCTGTATTATGTTACCCAGTTGTTTTATATAACATTCTTCTATCTTTTGTCACAACTTTTCCTCTCTTTGCTAATACATGGGGCATGTTATATGCTTAGTGAGGCTGTGTAGACAGTTGACTGTTCAGTGTGAATAGGCTTTATCCAGTGCTAGATGTACATGGCAGCCTAAGTAATTTGTCATAGAATGTGATTTGTTTCTCCATGTGCCCAAGATCATTTAGTGTTCAGATAGAAATACGGACAAACTTCTTGGTAAGGGGAGACAGTTATGACAGTTGACAGATCCTGCTTCCAGACTGCGTCTGACCAGCTCCATGCTGTGTACTGTTGGTAGAATTTTTGTGTACAAAGAATTGCAGTGAAAGATCCGCCTGGTCAGATCATGCATTGTTCACAGGAAAAAACTGCGTGATTTACTTGCAAGGCTCTTTACTAGTGAAATACAAAGTAATCAGCTAGAAATATGTGGAAAGAGGCATGTAGCAGGTATGATTAATAAAGTTGACATGAAGTGTTACCACAGTGCTTTGTTCCGTCTTTATACAAAGGTCTCAAGCTTTTCTACACAACCTTTGTAAACACAGTTATGCTTCAGTTTTGGTAGGATTTACACGTGAATTTGATTGAAGATTTAAGGCCGATCTATGCAGGTAAATTTCCTGGAATTCAAGACATACTGCAATTGTAGATACTACGTTTACTAGCAGCATCAAAGGCAACGAAGAACTTAAGTTCAAAGCAAACAGCTGTTTTTTTTTTTGTTGTTGTTTGTGTTTTTTTGATAAGTGTAGCTCAGCTATTGTCTTGTTTACTCAAACCTGTTCTTGAAGTCTGGGGTTGGGCATAATGCTATGTGTTTTATTTGTTACATGACAAATCAGTAGTGTCCTTTAATTGAGCGGTGATTGGAAACCTTGCTATGTTCCGTTTGGTATGTGGCGGATCAGTAGTATTCTATAATTGTAAGAATCGGTTAGTTTCCCTTCTTATATAAAAGAAGCAACTGTAGATTTGACCATGAATACCTTCAACGTGTAAAGCATGAATTCGAGAGAAAACTTGGAATGCATTTTTTTTTTTTTTTACATTCAACAGCATTCTTCAGTAGGTCACCAAGAGTGCCACCCTTGACCAGGTGTTTTCGGTGTTTTCAGTTTCCTCACAGCCAAAGGAATTTCCTTTCTTAACACTGGTCAGTGCCATTTGAGTTTGAGTTGTAAGATAGCCCAGCCAGCCACATAGGTCCCCTGGCACATCGGTCCCCTGTCACATTGGTCCCCTGTCACATTGGTCCCCTGTCACATTGGTCCCCTGTCACATAGGTCCCCTGTCACATAGGTCCCCTGTCACGTAGGTCCCCTGTCACGTAGGTCCCCTGTCACGTAGGTCCCCTGTCACATAGGTACATAGGTCCCCTGTCACATAGGTCCCCTGGCACATAGGTCCCCTGTCACGTAGGTCCCCTGTCACATTTGTCCCCTGTCACATAGGTCCCCTGTGACATTGGTCCCCTGTCACATAGGTCCCCTGTCACGTAGGTCCCCTGGCACATAGGTCCCCTGTCACGTAGGTCCCCTGTCACATTTGTCCCCTGTCACATAGGTCCCCTGTGACATTGGTCCCCTGTGACATTGGTCCCCTGTCACATAGGTCCCCTGTCACATAGGTCCCGTCACATTTGTCCCCTGTCACATAGGTCCCCTGTGACATTGGTCCCCTGTCACATAGGTCCCCTGTGACATTGGTCCCCTGTCACATTGGTCCCCTGTGACATTGGTCCCCTGTCACGTAGGTCCCCTGTCGCATAGGTACATAGGTCTCCTGTCACATCGGTCCCCTGTCACATAGGTACATAGGTCTCCTGTCACATCGGTCCCCTGTCACATAGGTACATAGGTCTCCTGTCACATCGGTCCCCTGTCACATAGGTACATAGGTCTCCTGTCACATCGGTCCCCTGTCACATAGGTACATAGGTCTCCATGTCACCTGTCGGGTCCCCTGTCACATAGGTACATAGGTCTCCTGTCACATCGGTCCCCTGTCACATAGGTACATAGGTCTCCTCACACATCGGTCCCCTGTCACATAGGTACATAGGTCTCCTGTCACATAGGTACGTAGGTCTCCTGTCACATAGGTCCCCTGTCACATAGGTCCTCTGTCACATAGATACATAGGTCTCCTGTCACATAGGTCCCCTGTCAGGGCTGTCACCACATAAAGAAAAAAAAAAATGTCCGCCCTGAAAAATAAACAGTGAAGACAACTATTCACTGAAAGTACATCAGTTACTAACAGAGAAACGTAATTATTGGCATCGTTAAAATGGAGAAACTAGCACCACAGACCAGACAATAAGCCTTCTTTGCATCGGTTAAACAGCCAATGCTTCTTCCTCGTTCACCTCCTGTTAGATGAGCAGCCCAGTGTCCTCAATGAAGGCTGCCATCCCGTCGCAGTTCCTCCAGGGTGCCGTACAGCTTGGCTTCCACTGCTGTCGGTGTGTTGGCTAGTACTTTCTCCTGGATGCTGCATACGTCGTACAGACTCAAAGGATGTGGTCGGTTGTCATTGGTCCCTCACCACAAGGGCACTCTCCACTCTGTCCAATGCCAAATTTTGCGTACATGTGGTGGAGCAGGCGATTGTGTCCAGTCCTCAGGTGGAAGAGCTTGACCTGTTCCCATCATCCCAGCAAATGGTATCTCTGTCTCTGGGTTGTATTTGGGGTGCTGGAGGCGGCATTTTATTCCTTGTTGTGCCTTGATGATTGTCCTAATTTCATCGTACGACACCAGGTTGTTGGCCTGCTCCATCTGTGCACCATCTTTTGCCAGAATATCCGCTTTTTTTCGTTGCCTCTGATGCGATGCGACAGTGTGCTGGTATCCATTGTATCACCACTTTCTCCACTCTGGCACTCAGGGCAATTAGCACTGAACAGCCAGTGACTAGTAGCCAGAGTAGAAGAAAAAAAAACTGGCATGTAAACTGTAAGAAGACAAAGGTAGGTTGCTAGAACACAGTTATACAGGAAAACCCTGGATGACAATATACAAAGGAAAACAAAGAACAGAATAAAAAGGCAGAGTGAAAGAAAGTAATGGGAAAGAGGAAATCTTCAACACCAGATTCTCAGAAGATAGGTCGCAAGTTCAGCTGAAATGGTGAGAAATTCCCCAGCATTTAAAATGTGAAAGCTCTTTCCAGAACAAAGACAGCTAAACAGACAAGAGAGGAAGGGAAAAAAATCATAGGAGCTATCAGTAAAGAGAGAGAGGGAGGAAGAGGAGAGAGAGAGAGAGGGAGGGAGGGAGGGGGGGGAGAGGAGAGGAAGAGAGAGAGAGAGACAAGACACACACACTCACACACACACACACACACACACACACACACACACACACACACACACACACACACACACACACACACACACACACACACACACACACACACACACACACACACACACACACACACACACGGACGGAGGGAGGGAGAGGGGGGAGAGATAAAGAGAGAGAGAGAGAGAGAGAGAGAGAGAGAACAGGAAATTACAGGCTCAGTGTTCGGAAGACAGGGACACTGTGCCGAAAAATCCCAACAGTTCAAAGGACAGGGTATGGGCAGATGGGGAGAACAGGGAGAGGTGGTGGTGGGGGGCTTGTGTAACTCATTATACAAGTAATTAAGAAGTGGAAATTAAGTAGGTGATGTCATTGATAACTGACTGTTTGTTTTCAGGATATGAACATTTTCTAGTGGTCTGGCTTGCTTGTGATAATGTGACATTTTTTCTCTGTGTGGATTTGGCAGCCTTGAAGAGACTGTGAGGTGGGCTGGGATATCATGATTTAAACACAAACTGCTTCATGTCCATTATGGCATCCAGATCAGTTACCCTGCATGCAGAACATGTCGGTTATATTACGAGGCTGCGTTTGTTTTTGAACAGATCTTATGAATGATGTGACCAAATTCCTTGTGGTCATGTAGAGAGTTTGACAACTTATCAGTCATAATGATATCAAAGTCGGACAACTTATCAATCATAATGTCATCTTAGTCAGACAACTTATCAATCATAATGTCATCTTAGTCAGACAAATTATCAATCATAATGTCATCATAGTCAGACAATTTATCAGTCATACTGTCACTATTGTCAGAGAACTTATCGATCATACTGTCGTTATAGTCAGGCAACTTCTCAGTCACAATCTCATTATAATCGGACAATTTATCAATCATAATGTCACTATATTCAGACAATTTATCAATCATAATGTCACTATTTTCAGACAATTTATCAATCATAATGTCACTATTTTTAGACAATTTATCAATCATAATGTCACAATTTTTAGACAACTCATCAATCATAATGTAACTATTTTCAGACAACTTGTCAATCATCATGTTATGATAGTCAGACAACTTATCAATCATAATGTCATTATAGCCAGACAACATATCAATCATAATGTCATTACAGTCAGATAACTTATCAATCATTATGTCATTTTAGTCAAACAGCATGTCAATCATAATGTCACTACAGTCCGACAACTTATCAGTCATAATGTCAGGATAGTCAGACAGCTTATAATGTCATTATAGTCAGGCAACTTACCAATCACAATGTCATTACAGTCAGATAACTTATCAATCATTATGTCATTATAGTCAAACAGTGTGTCAATCATAATGTCACTACAGTCCGACAACTGATCAGTCATAATGTCAGGATAGTCAGACAGCTTATAATGTCATTATAGTCAGGCAACTTACCAATCACAATGTCATTATAATCGGACAATTTCTCATCATACTGTCATTATAGTCAGATAACGTATGAATGATAATGTCACTATTTTCAGACAACTTATCAATCATTATGTCATTATAATCAGACAACTTATCAATCATAATGTCAAGATAGGCAGACAACTTACAATGTCATTATAATCAGGCAACATCTCAATCTCAGTGTCATTATAGTCGGACAGT
>JADBJO010000129.1:167500-170000 GCA_016801955.1 Conus betulinus | reverse complement strand
ACTCTGTTGAAAAGACAGGGAAGAGGACAGCTCTTATGTTGTAATGGAGGATGGGGATAGGAGAGATGGGAGTGGGGATGGGGCAAACTTGCCCTGTGTGAGATTCAGACTGCTGTCGCTGGATTTTCTGACTTCATTGACAAGTGCAGTGACCCCTCAGGCCACTGTTCCACTTCTCCTTTCTTTCCTTTTGTACTCCCAGGTCTTGTAGAACATGGAGTACTTTACAACAGGAACAAAGAAATCATGGCTGTCTGTGTGTCTGTCCGTGGTCAAAATGTGTTCCACTCGCTCCAGACAAAACTGCTGGACCGATCTTTATGAAAATTTGTAGATATGTTCATTGTGGGTCACGGATGATGCCCAATGTTTTATTTTACCAGAACAGCCGTTACTAATGGCTATGAATATAAATTTGTAATGTACAGTTTAAACAATAACGATTTATAAACTTTCACGTCGAAGACCCTGGTTCATTTCCCCGCTGGGGAGAGCAGCTTTTTTTTTTCTCTTACATACAAAATTTCTACCACCAAAAGGGGGAGAAAAGTGCTATAGCGACAGATTTATATATATATATATATATATTTGTTTTTTTTTACGTACTGGGAGTATGTTTATATGCTTTGCATTTGGTTTTTTTTTTCTTCCTTTAGGCTTTTTTGCTTTATTTTTGTCTGTGTGTGTGTGTGTGTGTGTGTGTGTGTGGTGTGTGTGTGTGTGTGTGTGTGTGTGTGTGTGTGTGTTTTACATTTACAAGCATTTGAGAGGAAGGTATAGTTTAGACAGATCTGTGGACACACAGTAAAAGTAAAGTGTCATCACAAGAGTTGTCACTGCATGCAGACTAGTCTATGCTACATTGTCTGTGGAGCCATCAGGCCACAATGGGCAGAGTTCTGTAAAGGAAGAAAGTGTCTGGAATAGGAGCAGACCTAATGGACAAGGATTAACGGAATCCTGGCCTACGCATTAAACCCTGGTCAGGCCTTGAACGGAGCATGAGGAATGGTGTGTTAGCCTGCTGGGGACAAGTGAAATGTAAGGAAAGAGTTCCGTGATTGTGGCTGATAGGTGAGCTGCAAGACAGACACCTCATCTTCACATTGTCAGCCCAGTCTTTCTTTTGGGAGAAGGGGGACGGGGGGGGGATAGTACTTGCCTACCAGCGTGTGTGTTAACTTGCTGCCTGGTGTAGTTTTGTTTGGTGGCTGGGGTGTCAAGTGTCTGAAGTGTTTGTTCTTCAGTGCTTGAATTTTTCACCTGTCAGCCTAGACTTACACAGAGAGAAAACAGAATTTGATGTTTAGAAGTACTGGGTTGATCACAGACTACCCCTGACACAGGCTTCAGTAAAGTCACACCAAATAATTTATTTGTAATATTTCAGTCTGTCAGAGTAAGAGAGATTGACAAGGCTGATGAACATCATATGGTTTGATGTTGATTTTCGACTCAGCCACTTTTGCCATTTTACCACCCATGCTACCTCCCAACGGAATACACTACTTTGTTCATTTTCCCAGGGGTGTTGACTTTCCATCCCTCAGAAGTATTAAGGTGGAGATCACTTCTAGGATTACCTGGTAAGCCTCCTGGTCAAAGTTCCCCCAGGTCCTAGTTCTGCATGCCTGGTTTGTATTCTCCAGGTTTCTGTTGCCACTGGTTTGTATTCTCCAGGTTTCTGTTGCCACTGGTTTGTGTTGCCCTGGTCTGTGTCCTCCAGGTTTCTGTTGCCCCTGGTCTGTGTTCTCCAGGGGTCTGTTGCCCCTGGTCTGTGTTCTCCAGGTTCCTGTTGCCCCTGGTCTGTGTGTTCTCCAGGGGTCTGTTGCCCATGGTCTGTGTTCTCTAGGTTTCTGTTGCCCCTGGTCTGTGTTTTTTTCCCGATGTCTACTGCCCTTGGTCTGTGTTGCCCTGGTCTGTGTCCTCCAGGTTTCTGTTGCCCTGGTCTGTGTTCTCCAGGGGTCTGTAGGCCCTGGTCTGTGTTCTCCAGGGGTCTGTTGGCCCTGGTCTGTGTTCTCCAGGTGTCTGTTGCCCCTGGTCTGTGTTTTTCCAGGGGTCTCTGCTGCCCCTGGTCTGTGTTCTCCAGGGTCTGTTGCCCCAGATCTGTGTTCTCCAGGTTTCTGTTGCTTCTGGTCTGTGTTCTCCCAGGTCTTGTTTCTGCGTGCTTGATCTGTGTTCTCCTAGGTCAGTGTTCCATGTAGCCTGTATTCATCCAGGTCTTGCTGTCCCAGGTCTGTATTCCCCCAGGTCTGTGTTCAACCAGACAGGAAAGCAGGCAGACTACCTCATGTAGACAGCAAGAAACATGGCTCCGAAGGACCATATGGTCGAGGGAATGTAGACTAGGGGGACATGGACCTGAGGAAACAGTAGACCTGGTCTCTTGGGCCATAGCTCCTGTATGGAAGTGGCAGGTAAGGTGTGAACAACTCAAGTGGTGTCAGGGTTCCAGTGCTTTGTCATTGTCCCATTTCAGCAGCAGGTTTTCTTCATATGG
>JADBJO010000129.1:152500-162500 GCA_016801955.1 Conus betulinus | reverse complement strand
AGAGAGGTATGACTGCAGACAAGTGGGGATGGAATAAATTGAAAAAAAAAAAGAGAAAGAAAAAAAAAGACGGACTTCTTCTGTACACATACAAACCAATTACACTGCCTCCCAGAAACTGAGAGAATAACACACACATGCAGGCACAAGCTTAGACTTGCGAACGGTGAACATTTCATATGCATCTGAAATGTGACATGAAACATGGCATGCAACACTTCCTTTCAAGGTCATTTACATGCTTGTCTATGTGTGTGTGTGAGTGAGAGTATATGATGAGTGCGTATTTTGTGTGTGAATCTATGATTGTGTGTGTGTGTGTGCGTGTGTGTGTGTGAAAATACTGAAGTACTTTGAAGATATTTCTGAATACAAATGTGTTTCAGTGCTTTAATTTTTTCTAATTTTTGACTGAAAAAAAAAAAAAAAAAAAAAAAAAAACCCTTCCTACTGGCGTGACATCCATTTTTCTTCAGAGACCTGCCTCAGATTGCTGACAAGCAGTGACCCCAGACCTCCAGACAAATAGCTCTTGCAGTTTATTTTTACCCAGTGGATGGTGGAGGAGAGGGCATTGAACTCAGCCAAGATGAAGATATGGAGCCTGTTCGCCATTGGACAGACTCTTAGAGTATTGATTAGAAAGGTTTCTCACAGCTTCAGCCTGATCGTGCTGTTGAAAACCGCTGATCCTGAAACCTTGCTTGGTCACGATCTTTCACACACAGTGCAAATAGCTGTGCCTTTTTTTTTTTTTTTTTTTTTTGGTTCCTGATTAAATCCGTCATTTTTTTTTTTTATATTATCATCATCTTTATCATTATTACTGTGTCAAGTGACACCAGTTGTTATCACTTCACACTTTTTCCCATATCATGAAATTTGTCGATGTTAAAGTCTTCTGCCAGTCAGAATAGTACGGAAAGCGTCGCCGCTGCAGGCAACAAGCAGATTATTTTTAAGCATCAAATGAACTTATGATAAGCATCAGATTAACTTACATTAGAAATATAACACTGGGATTCTGTCCAAATTTTTTTTTTTTTTTAACACAGCCTCCGGATGTAAGTTGCTCCGGATTTTTTATTGAAATTATGTAGTTTGCTGTACCTGTGTCTGTCTGTGTGGTGTTAATGTTTTTAATTTATCATTATGGTCTCTCATTTTGGTTAAAAAAAAAAAAAAAAACAACAAAGAAAAGGAATACTTTGAACTGATTGATGCCATTGATGCCAACTTTCCACTTGTCATTGAACTTTGATATTTCATATTTTATACTAGTGATGTAGAGTGGAGAGGGTCACAGGATAGAGTCATATGCTTAACACTGTTGGTATGGAGTGGCTTGAGTCACAGGATAGTGATTCATGTTTCATACTGTTGATATAGAGTAGGTCACAGGATAGTGCTTCATGTTTCATAGTGTTGATATAGAGTAGGTCACAGGATAGTGCTTCATGTTTCATACTTTTGATATAGAGTAGGTCACAGGATAGTGCTTCATGTTTCATAGTGTTGATATAGAGTAGGTCACAGGATAGTGCTTCATGTTTCATAGTGTTGATATAGAGTAGGTCACAGGATAGTGCTTCATGTTTCATAGTGTTGATATAGAGTAGGTCACAGGGATAGTGCTCATGTTTCATACTGTTGATATAGAGTAGGTCACAGGATAGCGCTTCACATGTTTCATACTGTTGATACAGAGTGGAGTAGGTCACAGGATAGCGCTACATGTTTCATACTGTTGATACAGAGTGGAGTAGGTCACAGGATAGCGCTACATGTTTCATACTGTGTGATACAGAGTGGAGTAGGTCACAGGATAGCGCTACATGTTTCATACTGTTGATACAGAGTGGAGTCGGTCACAGGATAGCGCTACATGTTTCATACTGTTGATACAGAGTGGAGTAGGTTGATAGCGCTACATGTTTCATACTGTTGATACAGAGTGGAGTCGGTCACAGGATAGCGCTACATGTTTCATACTGTTGATACTGTTGAGTTCACAGGATAGCGCTACATGTTTCAGTTGATACAGAGTGGAGTCACAGGATAGCGCTACATGTTTCATACTGTTATGCGGTCGGTATGTTATGCTGGTATGGTGTGGGACAAAGGATAAGAAGTCATGACTTGTTCTGTTAATGGGGAGTTCAGTGGGTCTCAAGAAGTGCTTTTATGTTTTATACTGTTGGTGAAGAGTTAAGTCACAAGATAGAACTGAATGTTTCATTCTGTTGACACATAGTGGGTCACAAGATGGTGCTTCTTGTTTCGTAAGTCACAAGATAGAACTGAATGTTTCATTCTGTCGACACACAGTGGGTCACAAGATAGTGCTTCTTGTTTGATGCTGTTGATGTGGCATTGATCACATGATAGTGCTTTGTAGTTTTGTTCATTGATGCAGAGTGATCATGTGATACTGATTCATGTTTTACTCTGTTGATGTAGAGTGCATCACATGATAATGCTTTGTGTGTGCGTCTTCTCATATGCTTGCGTTTCCATGAAAGGCATATTTACATGAATACCTGTTCATGAATATGCAGAACTAAACACACAGATGCTCAAAGATTCTGACTGTCACACACGCACACAGAAAGACAAAGGCACACATGCATGCACATGTGTGAATGCATGCATACACACACACACACACACACACACACACACACACACACACACACACACACACATGCACACACACACACACACACACGCGCGCGCGCACACACACACACACACACACACACACACACACACACACACACACACACACACACACACACACACACACACACAGATTTGAAGAAAAGCACAGTGATTAATAAACACACAAACACACAGATGTAGACATATTGCAGTCGTGTTTGTGAAATGAAATTCAACCAAAGCTGCCATCAGGCAATCTAAGCTGCTCCAGCAGACATTCAGGTCAGGTCAAGTGAGCCCTCGGTTTGAAGAGTCTTTCTTATGGAGATGGAAGGTTCAAATACAGAGGCATATCAGAGAATGACTGAGCTATTTCGTAATAGTTCTTGCGCAATTATGTAGGCACAAAACTGCCCCAGCAATTTTTTTTCTTGGTTACCAAGACCAAACTTTGGTCACACATATATATGAGTGTGTGTATTATTCAGTGTGTGTGAGTGGGGGGGGGGGGGGGGTGGGGGGGTTAGATGGGTGGGTGTGATTTGTGATTTGTTAAATATAGATCCATAGATATGTTTTTATGGGTGCTCTTAATTTCTCTTTGGAGACAATAAAGTGTTCTTGACTTGACTTGACCATCAAGCGCATGGAATTTTCACTATTTGCCACATCATTTACTGGTACTTACTCTCAGACACCATAATTGTGGTGGAAGCTCGAAAGTCTCCTAAAATCGTCTACCTTGGAAACTTTGTAAATGCAGTGTGTGTGGCAAGGCCGTTTCCAAGGGAAGCAGTCCAGCATGGGTTTTGTTTTAGATACAGCAGCCCTCAGGCTTGAAAGTTAGATGGAAAATGATTGGATGGAACACAAAAACCGAATAAACAGCTATGGGTTGATATTTGCTTGGTATTAGCTGTAAACAGAGATCACTAAAAGCGGGACACTGCAAAACAAAATAAAGTTCATCATCAGTTGATTCTTACAAAAGGTACAGAGCAGTTCATCGTAACATTAAATTTTGTAGCAGTTAGCATGTACCTCAAGTTCACAAATTCCAAATCTGTATCTAGTTAAAGTAAATCACAGGTGCCAGTTCATATTAAACAAAAGGTATTTTTCACTAGATGTAAGGGGGGGAATATTGCGGAGAATTTGAGAAGATAAGTGATCACTTGTTTCTTTATTTTCATTGTCCTGAATGTTGTTTATCTTGCCTGAAGAAGACCAAAGAGCTCGAAATGCGTCGTGTTTTGTTTGTGTTTCTTCCAGTTGTTTGGTGGACTTGCTAATAATTTTTTAAAAAATTTGTTTCAATTTCCACCAGCAGTCACCTCACTGTGAGACTAAATGGGAGGAACTATAAACTTTGTGTACACTAAATCACACCACTAGGTAGAATGTGACTTGAGGGAGGGAGAGAGAGAGGGGGGGAGGGGGGACAGTTGCAGGGTCAAGTCCCTAGCATTGCGATGAAGTGCCGAAGTTGGGAACGTGGAGTCAGTGAGAGCAACATCTAGATAGACCCATGGAAGGGATGAAGATCTCAAGAGCTGTAACCATGAAACTGAAACACTTGTAGAGCATTCCACTGAAATCATGCAGGCGACTTTACGTGCTAAAAGTTCTAGACAGTCACAGTGCTAGTCTCTGTGCTGTTTGTCACGATGCTTACTGAGGTCAGCATGCGCTGCAACGTGTTTTTAGCCAGTGGTGTGGACATCTGTGACAGACAGTGTTCATCATTGTCCATTTTACTGTCATATAAAACTATCAGAGCCCTAGGCAGCAGTCAGTGGATGTGTGCGAGGAACCCTAGGCAGCGATCAGTGGATGTGTGCGAGGAACCCTAGGCAGCGATCAGTGGATGTGTGCGAGGAACCCTAGGCAGCGATCAGTGGATGTGTGCGAGGAACCCTAGGCAGCGATCAGTGGATGTGTGCGAGGAACCCTAGGCAGCAATCACCCCCTAGGCAGCGATCAGTGGATGCGCGAGGAACAGTGGATGTGTGCGAGGAACCCTAGGCAGCGATCAGTGGATGTGTGCGAGGAACCCTAGGCAGCAATCAGTGGATGTGTGCGGGAACCCTAGGCAGCGATCAGTGGATGTGTGCGGGAACCCTAGGCAGCAATAAATGGATGTGTGTGAGGACCATAGACATAGGGCCATTGCAGGGCCATCGTAGACAGAGCATCAGAGTCGACAATTGATCCCCACAACATAGGTCAAGAGGCATGCAGTTCTTTCTGCAATTCATGCACTGGCTGACAGGCAGCAGTCCAAATGCATCTTAGTCACGTGTAGTCCTTTTGGAAAGTCTCATCTAGAACGACAACCTCAGAACTCAGCTACATATATTATAAACAGGAAAGGTGTCATTCTACAGATTTTCTTAGCTTCTGTACATTTTTGGTAAATGGCAGCTTTTTTTCTTTTTTTTTAAAGTCAGACATTTTCTCAAGTTCTGCCATTTAGTTATATAAGCAGCACATCTTGTTTTGATTGAGCAGCACATCTTCCTGATTGATGTAGAGTCAGGCATCACTGCATAGCACTTTAGCAGCCCTGTGTCTCGGCACCTGGATGGGAGCAGTTTTATATCTTGGCATTTACTAGGAAAAAAAAAGAGGGTGTACAATGTCACAAGCCGCAGCTTTGATAGAGATGGTTGCAAGCTCACATATGAAAAATGCTGGTCTGCGTTTGTCACCATGCACCAGAACAATGATTTTGATGACCATTTGCAAGGCCTTTTATGGAACCCACAGGAAGAAGGGATGGTGTTCTGGCAGAGTAGTGTAGAAGTTTTCACTTTGCTAAAGGAACAAAAAACACTGACACAGGAAACACTAAAAGTGGGCTCTCCTCCCAACAGAGGATGATAACTAATGACACAGAGAGCTGGCCAAGTGGGTTATGATGGGAGGTTTTGAAATATACTGTTTCAGTTTCAGTTTCATCAATGAGGCGTCACTGCGTGCGGACTAGTCCCTATACGCTACACCACATCTGCTAAGTTTTGAGACCATACTGGTCATGATTTGAAGTTGATGAGTAAATGAATTAACAAAAAAGAAGAGACAGTTGAAGAAGAGGGTCTCATGACTATGACTTTGTGGATGTCTGACCTAGGCATTAGCCCAACGCGCTGGTCAGACAATATACTGTTAAAAAAGAAGGAATGCAAGATTTGATTTCTTTTGAATAGAGTTCCATGAAAGGAATGCAGGGGTAGTGTGTGTTTGAATGCAGTTCATGTTTGTCAAAATGACTGAATGTTAAGTTTCAGTACAATTGAACTGTAATACTTCGGCAGACTTCAAGGTTTGGACTTTGATAGATTATGTGCGCATAATTCTATGTGAAACAGTGTCTTGGCGTTGAAACTTAATAGAAGTTTTTACTGTATATAAGCAAAAATAGAAATATGTTTTCTTCGTGTTTTTTTTTTTTTTTTTCACTAGAATGTAAGTAACAACAGTGTGCATTTAAATAGTGTATAGGTAGGTAATAACATTGTCCATTTACTCTGTATTTAAATTGAGTGTGTGTGTGTGTGTGTGTGTGTGTGTGTGTGTGTGTGTGTGTGTAGTATGCATGGCCCAGGCAGCCAGTGTCCTCACCCTCGAGTCCTGCCCAACCTGGTGGCTGTGTGTCTAGCCGCTATCTACAACCTGTACGAGGAGAAGAAAAAGTAAGAACTGTTTGCCAACCCCCCCCCCCACACACACACACACACACACACACACACCCCTCCCCCATCTTATCTTCCCATCTTCTCTCTTTTTAGTTTTTATGTATTTATTTGGTTAGTAGTAGTAGTATCTCTGTTCATTTTATTTCCCATATTCTTTATTTCTTGGCAACATATTAGTTTGCCTTTTTCCTAAGTTTATTTTCTTCACCTAGGAGGTCATGCTTTCAGGCAATCTGTTTTCCTGTTGGCAGGATTGCGCATAAGCTGCTAGACCAATTTTAAGGAAACTTAGTGGAGAGGTGGAACATGGCGTGATACGAATTTAGTAAAGTTTGGTTCAGACACATGCAGTGGAACTGTATCAGTGTGTAGACGCAGGATCCGTTCAACTGCGGCAGATGTCTCGCTCTCCCTTGTGCCGATTTAAGGTTCATTTGGTAATAGTATCAGTGGTTGTCCCTGTGTATTTAGTAGTAGTAGTACTAGTAGTAGTACTTAGCGTCCTGTGTGTGTGTGTGTGTGTGTTTATATTCTGCTTGCACATTCTTTGTCTTACTGAAAAAAATTTACTTATTTTAGTATGTATCTTCTATGTGTGTGTAGTAATTTTTTTTTTAAATTATGGCCCATTACTGTGCCTTCTTCTCATGTTTTACTTGTTTGTTTGTTATATTACTGCACCTGTATTCTTGAAGTACATTTATTATCTGTTTGTTGTGTTACTGTACTTTTCTTATTTTTTTCAGTCAGAAGGGCATGGGCATTGCATTGTGTAGAAATGTCTCTGCACTGAATTCACTTGAAATGGACTTTTTTTTTTTTTTTTTAAGGAAATGTTTGAACTGAAAAACTGTATACAGAAGGGTATAAAAGTTTCAATGTGAGTTGTTTCTGGCACTGTTGTTTTCCCTTCTGTTGTGGGTTTATGGGAAAAGGAGGTTCAAGGTTGGACATTTTTTTTCTTTTCTTTCTTTTGTTTGGTACTGGTATTACTTTCGAAGTATGAATTATATTTGGTTGAGGTTTTTTTTTTTTGTTTTTTTTACTTTTTGACCAGTAAGTTGGTGTGTGTGTGTGTGTGTGTGTGTGTGTGTGTGTGTGTGTGAAGGCCCTCTTTATTTTCAAGATGTGAAATTTAAATTGTTATTGTGGTGTGTGTGTGTGTGTGTGTGTGTGTGTGTGTGTGTGTGTGTGTGTGTGTGTGTGTGTGTGAAACCCTCCACACAAAATCTTGCTGGTTTCAGTATGTGTGACAAATGTTTCTCCTCCTTGAAAAGTTGGCTGGATTTAATTAGACATTTCCCTTTCTGCAGCATCCATGCCAGCACAGATTTGAAGTTTCCTTCATTCATATGCACAGACGTTTTATCCAACATTATGTTTGTCTGAAGTCTCTGTGTTGTAGAATAAGTAGTTGCAGGAGTGTAGGTGGTTGTCTTGTGTGTCTGTATTGATTTTGTTTAAATGAACCACAGTTAGAATGATGACTTGAGACTGAGAGCACTGTCGAAGCAATTACTTCAGTGATGACCACTTCAAAACATAACAATGACCAGATCCAAATATACAAGGTTGATACATCTGTTATGGCTGGAAGGATGGAAAATAAATTCTGTAAAGGAAATGCAAGGAAAAAAAAAAAACCTAAATGTATATGCTGTGGAAGTATTTCTATAAGACATGCAACAAGACATAATCTTTTTTTATTTGTATGTTTCTTAACTGTTTATCTGTCAGTAACAATGCAGTAGTTGTGCACAGAGTACCGTCTTATGATGATTTCTACTGGTTTTTTTTAACTGAAAAGTTACACATTGTCTGTGACAGCCGTATTGTGTTAATGAGACAAGTCCTTTCACTCCCTGTCTGTGCATTGACCTCTCTCTGCCCCAGCCACTGGGACTTGCATGCACTTAGTCACACCAAGTTTCACCTGGCTGCTCAGCTGGGGCTTGTATTGGCAACGTTGTGAGTTTGATACTTTTGACATCCGAGGTCAAAGCTTGGCTGTGTAGCTGACCACTGTAATTAGTGGTTATTGTGCTGGGCCAGTGTCTGTTGTTTGAGGGATCTCTTGAGTCGGATGCAGAGTTCAATCCCCTTCTTTTTTCACCCTCCTCATTTCTCTCTCTGCATCTTGCTGCCCATCTGTTTTTCATCACTGTCTGTCTTTTTTTTTTTTCCCTTCTTTCTTCCTTTTGCTGTCTTCTTTTGCTCCTCCTCCTTTTTTTCCCCTTTTTTTGTTGCTCCTTTCCTGTGCCTGCCTGTCACTCCCACTGCTCTCCCTTTTGTTTAATCCTTTTTCCTCATTTCTCTGTCTCTTTCTTTTCCTGCTTCTCGGTCATTCTTTCCTGTCTCCCTGTCTCTTTCTCTTCTCTCATTTGTCCCTTTCTCTCTCTCTCTCTCCCCCCCCCCCCCCCCCCCCATCGTCCATCTCTCTCCAGTTCCCTTCCACTCTTACACTCTCTGATCCTATTTGTTCTCTTTCATTTTCGGGCTCCCCTCGCCCCTTCCCTCACTGCCAACTCCTTTTTCTCTTTCTCTCTCTGTCTCTTTTCACCCCTGATCCTTTTTGTTGTCTCTCTTGCCGTTTTGGCTGTCTCAAAACTCCCCCTCTCTTTCTTTTTCCTCTTTTTTTTTTTTTCTCTCGCTGTGCCCTCTTCTTGTCTTTTGCTTATCCCCCCCCCCCCCCCCCCTCTAATTCATGCCCTTTCTTTTTCATCTTTTTGACTTCTTAGGTTTTTTTTTTTTTTCTTCTGAAGGGCCATGTTCGTCTTTCTCAGCCTTTTTCTCTATAATTCCCTCCTCCCTCACCTCTGTCTCTCTCTTTTTCTGTTTTCTTTCCCCGCCCTCCCCCCCCCCCCCATTTTCCCTCTTTCCTATTTCTGTCACTGTCTTTCTCTTCCCCACATGTTGTTGCTCTTTTTTCTCACCTCATCTATGTAGCTCCTTCCTGTCCCTCTCCTACCCTCTCTCTCTCTCTTTCTATATCTCTGTCTCTGCACCATGTTCAGAGGTGGGACACTTGGTCTAAGCCTGCCGACAGCCATGTTCACCAGCCTGTCTTGGTTGTCATCTGCAGTCTGTACCAAGAGTGGCAACATGCAGAACAGCACGCACCACACTCTCCGGTAATGGACAGAGTGCGCTCATGATGAGCTGCCTGTGAGGTGCTTGTGGTTCGGGGTTCAAAGTAAGGGGTTAGCGGTTGACAGCGTGCCGTGAAAGGTGGAAACTGACGTTTAAACAGTGGAACAACACGCATTTATTGTATGCAGTCTGTTTAGTTAGAATCACAAGAATGTAGACAGAACAGGCTTTATAGAAAGACCCGCCATGATCAGTTTTCTCTTTCTTTTTTTTTTTTCTTCCATCTCTATCGAGATGGAATGTCCAGGTTATGTTGTTACGGCATCCAGGAAATTTCTGCTGCCGAGGTGAAAATTGCGTCATCTTGCAGATCTTCTGCATGATGGATGGGAGTTTGTAAAGCTTTCTTTCCTCATGGAAGTTACAGATACATGAATTCTCTTTACATAATTTGTTCTTATGTCTAAAAGGACAATGGTCGATTTTTATGCTATTTTTAGTGATAAGTCATGGTTGGATCGATATAAATCAGCCAGCATTCTCTATCACTC
>JADBJO010000129.1:52500-150000 GCA_016801955.1 Conus betulinus | reverse complement strand
GTGACAGTCACAACCGGTCACGCTTGACAGTCACAACCGGTCACGTATGACAGTCACAACCGCACGTTTGACAGTCACAACCGGTCATGCTTGACAGTCACAACCAGCACGCTTGACAGTCACAACCGGTCATGTATGACAGTCACAACCGGTCATGTATGACAGTCACAACCGTCACGCTTGACAGTCACAACCGGTCACGTATGACAGTCACAACCGGTCACGTTTGACAGTCACAACCGGTGTTTGACAGTCACAACCGGTCAACGCTTGACAGTCGCAACCCATCATGCAAAGTGTGAGCCACCCCTCGTCTCTGGGGTAGTGTAGTGTCCACGTCAACTGGTTGCTGATGATGTGCTCTTTATCCCCCCCACTGTCTCTCTCTCCTCCTTCTCTCTGTGTCTCTGTCTCTTTCTCAAAATATCTCCCTTTCTCTCTCTCTCTGTCCCCTCTCCTTTGTCCCCCTTTCTCTCTGTCTGTCGACCCATCTCTCTCTGATCTACTTCCTTTCTCTGTATTGTTTTTTCCCCTTGCCCATGCTTTATCCCATTCTCTCGTTTTTTGCTCCTGTTCCCTTCGTCTTTCTCTCCCACTCCCACTTTGTCCCATTTTGTCCCCCTCACCCCTTCCCTCTCTCTCTCTTATCCTGTTCACTGTTGTTTCCTTCCTGTTTCTGTAGCAATATACTAATTGTATATTGAAATAATCCTTGAAGGTTATGCCACTTATCAAAGTATTCTCTTTTTTTTTTTTATTTATTTATTTTATTTTTTTTTACCCAACAGGATTTTGCTCAGGAAGTGTCTCACATCCAGAAGCGCTGTAATAATCCTGTGTTCTCAATCATTACTTTTTTCTTTTTTTGGTCTGTGCCATGTACAGTGTCCTTTTTTGTTGTTGCTGTTGATATCTTAATTATTTAAAAAAAAAAAAAAAAACTCTAGGAAAAGTTTAGAGGAAAAAAGACAAATACAATACAGTGTTCATTTTGTTTCCAGTCAAAGTGTTGTAGCCTGACAACTCCATAAGTCAACATTTAAACAAGTTTCAAATTCAGCGGCTGTAATGAGCTCTGGCCTCATGGTGACCTTAGTTTCAATTTTCTATCCATGTCTGTGCATTGGGTGATTTCGTATCAAGGTTGCTGGTGTGTGGGCAAGTTCATGGGGACTGTGGCTGACGGATTGTAGTGGTGTTTGTCAGAGGGGGATCCTGCACATGCTGGCTCTGTGACTAAACAAGTATCGTTGTGAGTAGGGGGGGTTTAGTAGATGGTGTCGTGCATTTGTTGCATCTGAGTCGGTACCACTGAACACCTCCATGGTAGTAACTCAGCAGTGTCTGCGCAGCTGGGGCTCCTCATGATGACGTGAAATTTGACTGCTGTTTGTGGATGTTGGGGCCAGTGTAGGGGCTGTGATGGGCAAAACCTGGGTGAGGCTGTGCACAGGGAGCTGGAGAGAGCAGCGTAGGGGTAATGCTACATGGGATGGAGAGAGCGACGTAGGGGTAATGCTACATGGGATGGAGAGAGTGGCGTAGGGGTAATGCTACATGGGATGGAGAGAGTGGCGTAGGGGTAATGCTACATGGGATGGAGAGAGTGGTATAGGGGTAATGCTACATGGGATGGAGAGAGTGGTATTGGGGTAATGCTACATGGGATGGAGAGAGAGTGGTATTGGGGTAATGCTACATGGGATGGAGAGAGTGGTATAGGGGTAATGCTACATGGGATGGAGAGTGTGGTATTGGGGTAATGCTACATGGGATGGAGAGAGTGGTATTGGGGTAATGCTACATGGGATGGAGAGAGAGTGGTATAGGGGTAATGCTACATGGGATGGAGAGAGTGGTATTGGGGTAATGCAACATGGGATGGAGAGAGTGGTATAGGTATAGGGGTAATGCTACATGGGATGGAGAGAGTGGTATGGGGTAATGCTACATGGGATGGAGAGAGTGGTATAGGGGTAATGCTACATGGGATGGAGAGAGTGGTACAGGGGTAATGCTACATGGGATGGAGAGAGTGGTACAGGGGTAATGCTACATGCGATGGAGAGAGCGGTATAGGGGTAATGCTACATGGGATGGAGAGAGCGGCATAGGGGTAATGCTACATGGATGGAGAGAGAGTAGTATAGGGGTAATGCTACATGGGATGGAGAGAGCGGCATAGGGGTAATGCTACATGCGATGGAGAGAGCGGGCGAGGGGTAAGACTACATGGGATGGAGAGAGCAGCATAGGGGTAATGCTACATGCGATGGAGAGAGTAGTATAGGGGTAATGCTACATGGGATGGGGGTAATGAGCATGGTATAGGGGTAATGCTACATGGGACAGGGAGCTAGAGAGAGCGGCGTAGGGGTAATGCTATATGGGATGGAGAGAGGGGTATAGGGGTAATGCTACATGGGATGGAGAGAGCAGCGTAGGGGTAATGCTACATGGGATGGAGAGAGCAGCGTAGGGGTAATGCTACATGGGATGGAGAGAGCAGCGTAGGGGTAATGTTACATGGGATGGAGAGAGTGGTATAGGGGTAATGCTACATGGGATGGAGAGAGCAGCAGCGTAGGGGTAATGTTACATGGGATGGAGAGAGCAGCGTAGGGGTAATGTTACATGGGATGGAGAGAGTGGTATAGGGGTAATGCTACATGGGATGGAGAGAGCAGCGTAGGGGTAATGCTACATGGGATGGAGAGAGCAGCGTAGGGGTAATGTTACATGGGATGAGAGAGTGGTATAGGGGTAATGCTACATGGGGAGAGAGAGCAGCGTAGGGGTAATGCTGCTACATGGGATGGAGAGCAGCGTAGGGGTAATGCTACATGGGGAGGAGAGTGGTATAGGGGTAATGCTACATGGGATGGAGAGAGCAGCGTAGGGGTAATGCTACATGGGATGGAGAGAGAGGTATAGGGGTAATGCTACATGGGATGGGAGAGAGAGAGCAGCGTAGGGGTAATGCTACATGGGAGGGAGAGAGAGGGCGTAGGGGTAATGCTACATGGGATGGAGAGAGCGGTATAGGGGTAATGCTACATGGGATGGAGAGAGTGGTATAGGGGTAATGCTACATGGGATGGGAGAGAGGTGGTATTGGGTAATGCTACATGGGATGGAGAGAGTGGTATAGGGGTAATGCTACATGGGATGGAGAGAGTGGTATAGGGGTATGCTACATGGGATGGAGAGAGTGGTATAGGGGGGGTATGCTACATGGGATGGAGAGAGAGGGTAATGTACAGGGGAGAGAGTGCTAATGCTACATGCGATGGAGAGAGTGGTACAGGGGTAATGCTACATGGGATGGAGAGAGCGGCATAGGGGTAATGCTACATGCGATGGAGAGAGCGGCATAGGGTAATGCTACATGGGATGGAGAGAGCGGCAGGGGGGGTAATGCTACATGCGATGGAGAGAGCGGTATAGGGGTAATGCTACTTGGGATGGAGAGAGCGGCATAGGGGTAATGCTACATGCGATGGAGAGAGCGGTATAGGGGTAAGACTACATGGGATGGAGAGAGCGGCATAGGGGTAATGCTGCTACATGGATGAGAGAGGGTATAGGGGTAATGCTACATGGGATGGAGAGAGTGGTATAGGGGTAATGCTACATGGGACAGGGAGCTAGAGAGAGCGGCGTAGGGGTAATGCTATATGGGATGGAGAGAGGGGTATAGGGGTAATGCTACATGGGATGGAGAGAGCGGTATAGGGGTAATGCTATATGGGATGGAGAGAGCGGCGTAGGGGTAATGCTACATGGGATGGAGAGAGCGGCGTAGGGGTAATGCTACATGGGATGGAGAGAGCGGCGTAGGGGTAATGCTACATGCGATGGAGAGAGAGTGATATAGGGGTAATGCTACATGGGATGGAGAGAGCGGCATAGGGGTAATGCTACATGCGATGGAGAGAGAGAGCGGTATAGGGGTAAGACTACATGGGATGGAGAGAGCGGCATAGGGGGTAATGCTACATGGCGATGGAGAGAGTGGTAATGGGGTAATGCTACATGGGATGGAGAGAGTGGTATAGGGGGGTATGCTACATGGGACAGGGAGCTAGAGAGAGCGGCGTAGGGGTAATGCTATATGGGATGGAGAGAGGGGTATAGGGGGGTAATGCTACATGGGATGGAGAGAGAGCGGTAGGGGTAATGCTACATATGGGGATGGAGAGAGCGGCGTAGGGGTAATGCTACATGGGATGGAGAGAGCGGCGTAGGGGTAATGCTACATGGGATGGAGAGAGCGGCGTAGGGGGGGTAATGCTACATGGGATGGAGAGAGAGAGCGGCGTAGGGGTAATGCTACATGGGATGGAGAGAGCGGCGTAGGGGTAATGCTACATGGGATGGAGAGAGCGGCGTAGGGGTAATGCTACATGGGATGGAGAGAGCGCGGCGTAGGGGTAATGCTACATGGGATGGAGAGAGCGGCGTAGGGGTAATGCTACATGGGATGGAGAGAGCGGCGTAGGGGTAATGCTATATGGGATGGAGGAGAGAGTGGCATAGGGGTAATGCTACATGGGACAGGGAGCTAGAGAGAGCGGCGTAGGGGTAATGCTACATGGGACAGGGAGCTAGAGAGAGCGGCGTAGAGGTAATGCTATATGGGACAGGGAGCTGGAGAGAGCAGCGTAGGGGTAATGCTACATGGAGATGGAGAGAGCAGCATAGGGGTAATGCTACATTGGACAGGGATCTGGAGAGAGCGGTGTATGGGTAATGCCACATGAGATGGAGAGAGCAGCATAGGGGTTATGCTACGTGGGATGGAGAGAGCAGCAGCATAGGGGTAATGCTACATGGGACAGGGAGCTGGAGAGAGCGGCGTAGGGGTAATGCTACATGGGACATGGGATGGAGAGAGTGGTGTAGGGGTAATGCTACGTGGATGGAGAGAGCAGCATAGGGGTAATGCTACATGGGACAGGGAGCTAGAGAGAGCGGCGTAGGGTAATGCTACATGGGATGGAGAGAGTGGTGTAGGGGGTAATGCTACATTGGATGGAGAGAGCAGCATAGGGGTAATGCTACATGGGACAGGGAGCTGGAGAGAGCGGCGTAAGGGTAATGCTACATGGGATGGAGAGAGCGGCATAGGGGTAATGCCACATGGGACGGAGAGATCAGCGTAGGGGTGGATAATGCTACATGGGATGGAGAGAGCAGCGTAGGGGTATGTTACATGGGACAGAGAGCGGTGTAGGGATAATGCTACATGGGATAGAGAGAGCGGTGTAGGGGTAATGCTACATGGGACAGAGAGCGGTGTAGGGGTAATGCTACATGGGATGGAGAGAGCAGCGTAGGGGTAATGATACATGGGATGGAGAGAGCGGCGTAGGGGTATGATACATGGGAGAGAGCGGCGTAGGGGGGGTAATGATACATGGGATGGAGAGAGCGGCGTAGGGGGTAATGATACATGGGATGGAGAGAGAGAGCGGCGTAGGGGTAATGCTACATGGGATGAGAGAGCGGCGTAGGGGTAATGCTACATGGGATGGAGAGAGCGGCGTAGGGGTAATGCTACATGGGATGGAGAGAGCTGCGTAGGGGTAATGCTACATGGGGTGGAGAGAGTGGTGTAGGGGTAATGCTACGTTGGATGAGAAAGCAGCATAGGGGTAATGCTACATGGGACAGGGAGCTGGAGAGAGCAGCATAGGGATAATGCTACATGGTATGGAGAGAGCGGCGTAGGGGTAATGCCACATGGGACGGAGCTGAGAGAGCGTAGGGGGGATAATGCTACATGGGATGGAGAGAGCAGCGTGGGGGTAATGCTACATGGGATGGAGAGAGCGGCGTAGGGTAAATGCTACATGGGACGGAGAGAGCAGCGTAGGGGTGGATAATGCTACATGGGATGGAGAGAGCAGCGTAGGGGTAATGCTACATGGGATGGAGAGAGCAGCGTAGGGGTAATGCTACATGGGATGGAGAGAGCGGCGTAGGGGTAATGCTACGTGGGATGGAGAGAGAGAGCGGCGTAGGGGTAATGCTACATGGGATGGGAGAGCGGCGTAGGGGTAATGCTACATGGGACAGAAAAAAAAAAAAGAGAAAAAAGAAAAACAAAGTTTGTTCCACTTTAATTGCATAATACTGAAATGGACTGTTCCATTCTGGCTGCCGTGGGTCTGATTTTTAGAGGGAAGTTGTGTCAAACCATTGAAAAATGGTCTCATTTAAAGATGTATACAGAAAAAAAGTTGTGTCTTCCTGTCTGCCTGTGCATGTTGCTCTGTGTCTCTCAGTGTTGCCGTCTCAAGTTTGTATTTGAATGAAATTACAAATTTGTGATATATTTCTTGTTGGGATTTTCTTGTCAGTTTGTTTTTGGTAGGATGATGAGTCTGAAAAAAAATATGTACTCCAGATGTTTTGTCACTGGAACCTTTGTGTAAATTTTTTTTTCACATTTTTTTTTTTTCTCTTTCGGCCTTAAGAATTATTGAACTGCTCCAGTGTTTGTATATATATATATATTATTATATGTTGTGGAGTTGACAGGTTTTTTTTTTTTTTTTTTTTTTTTTTTTTTTTTTTATAATTTTTTAGAGGATATGATTATATTGTACTTTATACCTACAACCCCAAACTAATTTGAACCAAATCTTTTAATCTGCTCTTTAAAGGTATTGACCTTAGACGATCTTTCGTCCTTCAAAGTTGGCAGTCATCATCCTTCACTGTGTTTCTTGTACCACACTTGTGTTTGTGGTCATTTTGATTTATTTTACAGCCACAAACCAGATTCATCAAGGGGAACTTCATAGCACATTGTTGCAAAAGCAGTGTCAAAGGTTAATTCAACAGGCGCTTGACGCTTTGTCTGTCTGTCCAGCGATAAACACGACTTAACTCAGTGGAACTTGGCAGAGAGCGAGACAGACGTGGACTCCACTGAAAATCTGACAATTGAGAAAATATGTCTGGAACTGACCCCCATGCGCAGACGCAACGCCTTCTATAAAATCAACAAACATGCGTACCGCCACAACAGGTTTCAAGAGATCAGCACAACTCAGCACTCATTGTGGCACCACCTCTGTGTTATGCTTGTCTGCCCGAGCCTTTCTGTGAGAATCATCGGTGAAAACACCTCCAACACTATGTCTCGACTGAAAGGGAAAAAGCTTTCACAAGCAGAATCGTCATGGGTACTTTTTTTTTTTTTTTGTCCTTGCAAGTTTTCAGTCTCCTAACTAGATGATCTTTGGAAAAACTTCAGAGAGCACTGAAATCTTACAAGAGTAAAAGAAATAGCAGAAGTTCTGTGATTTTGCAGAAAGAAGCTTTTTCTCTTTGTGTATGTATGAATGTCTCAGTCAAGCAGGGGTTAGTGGGGGAGGAGGAGGAGGAGGAGGGGGGGGGGAGAAGGGATGAGAAGGGGGGGGGGGGAGGGCAGGATGATTTCTGTAGGTGAATTGGAATTTTGAAAAATGGGGACACCAGTCCACATGCTTTAATTGCTGTGAATGTTTCAATGAAAGCAGTTCACTGTTCCTTAACATTTTTTTTTTCTTACGAACTTGATTCACTTAGCTTACACACAGCAGATGATTCCAGTAGAAAGAGGTTTGTAGAGTGAGTGGAAGGTGATGGAGTATACAGCAGGAAGGGAACGAACAGGGTGCTCTTCGTTCTGGGGAAGTTCAAATGATTTGTGTGTGTGTGTTTCTGAGCTGTTTTGAATGCAAGTGGTTGTCAGCGCCATGCAGTGGTCCGTCTCAGTGTGAACAGACTGCACCGACTCTGCACCTGTTTTGTCCCCTTTGTTCCTTCCGCCTGGAAGTTGTCTGTTTTGTGGAGATCGCCTGGAAGTTGTCTGTTGATGTGGAGATCGCCTGGAAGTTGTCTGTTGATGTGGAGATGGTCTGGGTCTCCTCACATGCCCGTTGTTCTTTTTCCTTTCTGTCGAATTGCTTTCCATGTTCTTTTCAACCTCGTCATTGTCGGGGACCCTGTGATCTGCCTATGCTGGCCGCTGCCAGGTTTTTTTCCCCTGCACATTCTGTTTACATGTGTCCTTTTCTCTTCTGTATTTCTTTTGTTGGTGTCTTCCTTTGCTTTTCTTTTTTTCTTCTTTTTTTTTTTTTTTTTTTTTTTTTTGATGGACAATTTTCAGTCTTAAATCATTTGCTTGTGTCGGTTTTTTGTTTTCTTTGACTTCTGTGTCTGGGGTTTTTTTTTTTTTTTTTTTTTTGTTTTTTTTTTGTTTTTTTTTTTTTTTTAATTCACACTGTGTTTTTCCTTTTATCTATCCTATTTCACATTTAAATCAACTTTTTCTCCTGTTTATATATATATATATATATATATATATATTTTTTTTTTTTTTATAGAATTTTTTTTAGTTTTGCCATTCCTCTGTCTGGTCTTGAACTTTAATTTGTTTTTCCTTTCTTCTGTCTGGCCTTCATTGATAAAACTTTTTTTTTTGTAACACATTTTCCTACCTACTACTTCATTTTTAAAATGTACATTGGCTGTTTTATATCTGTATTCATTTTGCATATTTTATTTTAACTTTTTTTCATTTGTAATTTGTAGCATTTGTTTATTTTGATTTTTTTCTTTCCTTTTTTTTTTTTTTTTGAATTCTTTCTTTTCATGAACTTGATTTGTGTAGCTGCTTTTTCAAACATATTTGAGATGGACAGTTGAGGATAAATTCTTGATGTAAAAGTAAGAGTGTGTAGAGGTGAGCTTGATTTGTTTCAGGTGGATGAAAATTGGAATTTTGCACCTATTTTACAAAATATACTGGCTTGCTCTTAATTTGTCTGGTTTTTCTCTGTTTATCTGTCTCTCCTCTCCCTCTGTCTCCCCCCCCCCCCCCCCCCCTCTCTCTCTCTCTCTCTCTTTCTCTTCTCTCTCTCCTCTCTGTCTGTCTGTCTGTCTGTCTCTCTCTGTCTCTCTCTCTCTCTCTCTCTCTCTCTCTCTCTCTCTCTCTTTCATCTTGTAACTTTATATACATGGCAAGAATGGATCAAAATGAGAGAGAGAGAGAGAAGAGAGGGAGATTGGGGGGGGGGGGGGGGGGGGTAAAAAAAAGAAATCATGGAGTAATTTTAACATTGTGTAATGGATTTCAGGCAGTTTGGTGTAAGATGTAGATTGTTGGCATGGCAATCCCCCCCCTTTTTTTTTTTAAGTCATATGTCCTTTTTAAAAAGAAATTAAACGTCAGTCTGTTATATAAGAGACTTTGCACACACCAGTTGCAAAATGCATTTGATACAGTGGATCGACTCCGGGGAATCTAGAGTTGTTTGAAAACAAAACGTATGTGTGTGTTGATTGCAGTGCTATGCAAGAGAATGTGTTCCAGTCAGCAGCCGATAGTGTGGACTGGGAGAGCAGGCTTCTGTGCTATCTGTCCATGATGGAGACCATGTGAGTGTGTGTGTGTGTGTGTGTGTGTGTGTTGTGTGTGTGTGTGTGTGTGTGTGTGTGTGTGTGTGTTGTTTATATATTTTGCGCTTCTGACATTTTTAATCGAAACATTCTGAGTATCTAAAAGGAGAGAGAAGAAGACTTGCTTTGAGTTCTGGTTGTCTGTGTTGTGTAACTTTTCATGTTCCCAGGACATGGAAGAAAACTGAGAAGGCAGTGTTGCTCACTGTAAACTCTCCAGAAAGGGAGCACGGTGCATGATGGCACCAATGGAAGCAATGGCTTTTTCCCATGCGCAGACTGCCAACCTTTACAGCAGGAAGCACAGCTCCTTTAGAGCTGTTTCCATTTAATGCTCTGCATGTCCTTGTTGAAAGTTTGAAATCAATTATTTTCTTAGCTGGTGTAATCTTGACCTTTGAACTACCAGTTTTTCTTTTACATAATGTGCATATAATTACCAAGTTAATAGTTTTTGAGCACCTGACAAATTTAAGTAGCAGGAGTTCTTTCAAGTATGAAAAAAAAAAAAAAAAATCTGCTGTTCCATATTGCTCTAGATTTTGTAGAAAAAAAATGCAGAAGTGGATATTGTCAGCTATGCATACCTATTTGTTGATGTTTGTCACTCACCAGCTTTTTGAAAATCTGGAATTGATGTGTAGCTCCCTCGTGTTGGTCATGTCATACCCAGCTGCTGAAGGTCGAAGTGACTGCGATGTATGTAAAGTCTGCATTGGTTTCTGACCCTTAGTTATCAGTTTAGCAGCATCTGAAATGTTCACAGTAATGTTGAATGGACAACCCTCCATCTCTGTCATCCTTTTTTCATTTTCTGTAGATTTTGGAGCAAAATTTTTTTTTGCTTTTGGCTTGCATTGAAGCAGTTTGCAAATGGCAGCCACATTTTTTTTTAATAAGCAGATGTCGACAAATGCAGTGTGTTTATGCTCTGATCTTCCCAAGTAGCTCATAGGTATGAACTGTAAGGTTACTCTCTACAGGTGTATTGGCTTGAGTTGGCAGCACTGAAAAAAAAAAAAAAAAACGCCTCATGGTCTGTGTGTGTTAATGCCCAGCTGTCACGGTGATCTCAGTTTTCGGATTACTTATCCATGTCAGTGCCCTTGGTTTAATTCTGTCGGGATCACTGGGAATTGTTGTTGGATGGACATGGTGGTACTCTCTGGAGGGAGGGCTCACCCATGCTGGCACAGTGACTTTACAATGATTGTTGTCTGTGGGGGGTTTAGGTGGTGTCCTGCATGTACTAGATCAGAACAGGCACCACTGAACACCACTGAAATGACTTGGCGGCAGTGCAGAGTCTCTTTTGGTGGGTTGCCTTATGACGAGTCAACGTTGACTGCATCCTGTGGATTGCCAGTGCCAGAGCAGTAGTGGGATGAGCCAGACTGTGGATGAGGATCAGAATGAGTGGTGTGGACACAAAGCTACTGGGGTGGCACAGAACATGGGACAGAATAACAGGAAAAAGAACTTAGAACTAACTGGCTGCTGAGGATGGAGATGGAGTCAATGGCTGGTGAGAGAGTTGTACATCTTGACCCTCCCCGTGGAGGGGGTCAACAGTCTGAAACAACCCTAACATGGATCAGAAATCTACAGCAAACATTCAGATTCTGTGAAGACAAGATGTGGGAAACTTGTTCTGGGCCACTGATAAAGTCCCCTGGAATTTCCCTTGTTCAGATCTGTGTGAATCCTCACATGATTTGAGTCCTTTGATACCAGAGAAGTTAGTGGGAGACAGGTGGGTTGGAAGTGGAGGAGCTGGATGGGGAAGGGAATGAGCTGGGAGGGTGGGGAAAAGGATGGTGTGGGGTTGGGAAGCATTTCTGCCTAAGAATTTCAGAGTATTCATTTCAAGGGTTAACATCGCTGTTTGCTGGTTCATTTGTTGGTGTTGGTTACCATGTTGCTGTTGTCGTTCGTGGCCCTGTTGCTGTGGTTGTAAATGTAGATGGTTCTATTCCAGGTCCAACTTTGGGGACTGGAGAGTCACGCTGGGCAGCCTTCTGCAGCCCATTCCATTTCCCGACGAGTAAGTGTGTATGTGTGTGTGGAGGGGGGGGGGGGGGGGGTGGTGAGAGCACTTGTGTTGATATGGTGTATTCGTGAGTGAGAGAGAGAGAGAGTGTGTGTGTGTGTGTGTGTGTGTGTGTGTGTTCAGAGTGTGTTTGTCCACAGATTGTTTCAAGTGATGAACAAAAAAGACCTAAAACAATTCAGCCCCATCAACAAACTGAAGAAACAAAAATAGCAAAAACCATATCCAGGGTGATAAAGACTGGTGAGTGCACACTTAACATGCTGAACGTGAAACTGTTAGCTGAATGCATGGATATGTCCAAGTTCAGTTTTGTGCTGCTGTTTTGTATCTGACAGACTTGCTCAAGTCTTTTGAATATGCTCATCTTTCAAGTGTATTGATTTTTTTTAAGATTGTGCACTGAAGAGTCTGTATTTTCTTTTGCAGAGCTATTGCAGACACTGTATTTACGTCGTAAGTATAAATACGCATCATACATTCTCAAGGGAGATATGTGTGTGTGTGTGTGTGTGTGTGTGTGTGTGTGTGTGTGTGTGTGTGCGCACATTATTTCAGGCTTTGAAAAAAAATATATGATTTCTCTGTCTGCCAGTTTTTGTTGTTGTTGTATTTTGTGTGCATATCTCCCACTCAACCTGTGGTGTATCCTTGACATGTAAAATTTGTACCTACCAAGTTTTTCTTGTATGTGTCTTTTTTGTGAACAAAACATGTACTAAACTACCAGATTTGTTTCTGTGGAGCACCACATGAATCGCACACACTCACACGAAATACCCACAAGTCCAGATCATACCAAATCTTGCATTGAAATTTTGCAAATAACTAAGTATAATGAGCACATGTTTGTGCATATAATGTTAATGTATGTGACTGGTCATTGTGGTGAGTTTTCTTTGCACTTTGAAGATCCAAACACTGACCCTGAATCAGCTCATCTTGGTGATCTAATCCACTGCCAGTGAAGTGTCGATCCAATTTACACATATCTGTATTAGTCTAAATTCATGTCCGAAAGATGGCTGTCGATAAATTCCATTCATAGACATTACTTTTAGTCCTGGTCATTGTGGGATTGCGGGTTCAAATCTCCGCCAGGTTGTTTTGATACAGTTCTTTTTTCTTGCACCACAGTTAATATTGATTCGGTCTCATTTCCCCGGAAAAGTGCTTCAAATGGAACTGTGAGTTGAGGTATTGTGTGTGAGCGCACATATAACATCTTGCACACATGAAAAATCTCATCACCAACATTCAGAAGGGAACGCCAGTCTCGTCACTGATATGGATGACATGTTACACATAGCTTGCTTCGTTGTGAAAAAATGGAAAGATTGAAGGTTAAAAAAAAAACTCTGACAGACTGACGTTGACTGAACAATACATGAAACTACTGAAAATAATGCCTGCAGCTGTTCAATTGACTACCCAAGTAGGCAGCCTGTTGTTGAAATGAGAGCCTGTATTGTAAAGCATCCATTGTTCAGTCTCTAACCAAGGACAGGTGCTAACATAAGTACTGGCTAAATAATGATAATAATGACAGTGATAATACTCACAGGTGGTGCCGAGGTCACTGGATCATCTACTATTATGTTCAGTAGACTGTCTGCTGTCAGCGAAGTTGAAAGGATAACACCTGAACATTTATTGATTTGGGGGTAATGTTGCACCATCTTCAGGGAAAGTCGTAATTATGATTTTTTTAAAATATGTTTTTGTTGTTTTTGCTGACAGCATTTTTTTAAGGGAAGCCCTTGAATTCCAGTTGTCATTAGCACAACTTGTGGAGAGAAACAAGAGCAGAGAGAGTGGAGGGTGAAGAGTGGGGAGAGAGAATGAGAGTGGGTGGGGAGAGGGTCACTTACTGTGTTACTGTGATAAGGTGTAACCAGAGATTTCATAATAGTTTTAGAGGTTTTTTTTTTTATACCTGTTGATTACATGATGCCAGGAGATCACTAGACTTTTTTTTTTAATTGGAGTATGAATTGTTCACCTAGTGAATACCAGTCAGAGGTCTCACTGTTTATGAGTATTGGAGCATGGATGCCATTTTATACTTGAAGAGCATTGGTTTGGACAGGTAAGGATGAGCAAAATTCCTGCCTAAATTCACTCAGACCTGTCTGGCTTTAAGTCCACAGTTAAAGCTGTGTTTTTCATGAGTATAAACCAGTTTAAGGAAGGAAAGATCAGTCCAGTCTTAAGATGCAGGCAACAATGCCCCCAGGAAATCAAGACTTTGTAAAGGGATGGAATTGGCTGTGAGGGCCTGTACAGGGGGGGACACACTTATTGTAAAAAATCTTGCAAAGGTTTGAACCCTGAACTAAGTCATCAAGCTCACAAAGTGGTGTCGGTGAACTTCGTCCTTTTGGCTTTTGGTCAATTCAGTGCATGGAGACCCCAGTTTTGAATCTTTTTAAAGATCCCACAATGCTGTCCACATTGATGAAGGTATGGGAAAACCATATTTGAACTGTAGAGAGGCAGCGAGTCGGACAGAAAGGATCTCAAACAATGAATCTCAAGTGCCAGGATTGATATGAAAAGAAAAGAAATGAGTGGCACGTTTCTGAGCCTGAAGGGTTAAGAATGATGTGAGGGAGATCAATAAATGTGTACAAGTGTAGTGTGATGGAGTGTTCACACTTTGACTCCATGGGGCAAGCAAGTGCTGATAGAGATGAAGATGTGTAGTGTGGTGGACTGTTCATACTTTGACACCATGGGGCAAGCAAGTGCTGATAGAGATGAAGATGTGTAGTGTGATGGACTGTTCATACTTTGACACATGGGGCAAGCAAGTGCTAATAGAGATGAAGTTCATACTTTGACACCATGGGGCAAGCAAGTGCTGATAGAGATGAAGATTAGAGTGTGGTAACCTGCCTTTCAACCCCAAGGTGGACTGCATGGTTGACAATGCCATCAGTTCCGTTGAAACTTCACTTGGATAAACAAACAAACAAAAATCCTGTAGCCAAGTATTAGGCCATCAGTTCGGTTGACACTTGACTTTGACGAAACAAACAAAAAGAAACAAACAACAAAAACCCATTGCAAACGATTGTTGGCTGTCAGGAACATGAAGCGGGTGATAGAGCACATCGCCAGCGACAAGGCGTGCGAGGTCCATCAGACCATCCTGGGCATTCGGGAAGGCAAGGAGGGCTGGTTCCACCTCTACTGCCCAGGGGGCATCGCCTGTGATGACGACGGACAGCTATGGGGGATCATGGTGAGTGCTCGTGGATTTGTTATGCTGGCAGCCTGGCCTGACCGTCCTGTGTGGCAGGCTTAGGTAGTATTGCAGGAACGCAAGTTCAGTATCTGAAACGCTAGTCCATGGAGAGGCTGCAAATTTCAGATGGTTAAAACTGTGTGAGTCTTCGTTTCAAAACTGTGTGTGTCTTCACATCAAAAAACAAAGTGACTGAGGGCGGAAAATGAAGCAAAATTTAGAAAGAAGAAGGGTTGGATACCACCAAGAACACAGACGAACAAGTTACAGGACAAAACACAATGCATTTCAACCTCATGGGTTTTCTTCAGGCAAAAGCAAACATCATTTAGGACAGTGAAAATGAAAAACGAGAAACCACTTACCTTTTCATATTCGGCGCAATATGGAACAGCCATTTTGCGCTGAATGTGAGGAGATAAGTGGTTTCTCATTCTTTGTTTTCACTGTCCTAAGTGATGTTTATTTTTGCCTGAAGAAGACCCAAGAGGTCGAAATGTATTGTGTTTTGTCCTGTTATCTGTTTGTCTGTGTACTTGATTGGCAGTAACTAACCCCCTCTTCTCTCTAAATTTTGTATGATTCTTCATTTACATATCATTATTTCATGTAATGTGAAACACTTCTGGATTTTCAATGTTTTGACAAAAGTGGACACTAATTTCCTTGTATACATTGAGCACTACAGACACACTTAATGCCTGTAAACTGTGGAAATTTAGGGTGGGGAAACACATTTTTTGACATGTATGTGTAACAAGAGAGTTGATGTAGTCATACAGTTCTAGTTGTCTACCTGTACAGTGACTGAATATATCCCCCACCCCCACCCCCACACATACACACAAATCACTTATAAATGTTGATTTATTCAGTCATAAATGTTGATTTATTCACTAGGTGTTCATTGTAATCTGGATGTGCATCAGATCATACAAGATCATAGAAGTAAACACATTTTACTTTTTACATTTTGGTTTCTCAGGAATTTATGAGAACATTGTTGCAACACTAAAAAAAAATAATGGTTAAACAAAATCACAAATTTGAATAAGCACGAAGGTCAGGGCAATATTACCTATTTCCATGAGGTTTCGTTAAAATTGGTTCATTATTGGTTGTGACTGTGCTGAGAGACAGGCCAACCGATGGGGATGAACAGATAACCTGTTCGGTTAGAGTGTCAAGGCCCACAGTTTCTGTGATTGTTAACATCAGTGGATGCTGACGTCGATCATAACATTCTAGGTCAACACCATGTCCACAGTCCCTTAGGTTCTGGTTGAGAACCTGCTTCACAGGCATCCTGGACATTGATGACATTCAGTGGTGGAGGAAAAGAACAGAGAAAGCACCCTGATTGATGGACATTGATAACATCCAGTGGCGGAGGGAAAGAAGAGAGAAAGCACCCTGATTGATGTAGTACCCAGCAGAATTAATATGTGTCACTGTTCAGGAGGAAATTCAGTGACCTTTTTTTTGTGTCGTTTATTGCAGATTTAATGTATGTGAGGATGGGAAACAGTTTGGTTTTAGTTGAGTTTAAGCATGTAATACTGTTCAAGGAAGGCCAAGCATTTAGTATAGTTTGGTGGGGTTGGGGGATATATATATATAGAGCGAGAAAGATGTATATAGAGAGAGCGAAGGGTTTTCATATTTATGATATTTATTTTCCCCATTTTCTTCGTCTTTAGCTTTTTTTTTTTTTTTTAATTTAAAATCTTTGCCAAGTCATTATTATAATGACGGAAGAATTGTTAACCTGCACATGTTTTCCCCTACTACTTAATTGTTCATATATATGTGTATATATATATATATATATATATTGGTGTGATATTTATCAGCTGGAGTCCTTGGTGCGATGTTGCTGTCGACGCAAGAAGTTCATGCAGGGGATGACCAAGATGACAGGCCCCGTCATGCTGCTGGCTCTACGGGACAACCTGGCTGCCATGGAGGTCAGTGTGTGTGTGTATGTGTGTGTGTGTGTGTGTGTGTGTGTGTGTGTGTGTGTGTGTGTGTGTGTGTGTGAGTGTGTGTGTGTGTGCTTTCTCCACCAATCATGTGCTCCATGTTGGATTGAAAGGTGAAAGAAAGCCATTTTTTGATGATGATGATGATATTTACAATGATGATGATGATTTTAGTTTAACTATTAGTGTGAATGATATTTGAATTAGGAGTGATCAAGAGCCAGGACATGATGAAGATGATGGTGGTAATGAGAATGGTGGAGGTGGTGGTGATCATTTATTTCATCAACAGATGATGTGCGCCAATACCCGAGTTAGAAGTCAAGATTCAGGACATGCAGATGACAATAATGACGGTGATGATGATGATGACATTCCTCCCACAGACAGCATTCGCCATGCTGCAGTTAAAGATGATTGAGCGTTGGGACATGAGGATGATAACCTTGAGATGATTTTGACTTGCTTTACTAACAGTTTCTGCTATACTGGAGTTGGAGACTGTCGAGAGTCCGGACATTTAGATGGTAACGATTACAGTGATGATATTGATGTTGGTGATATATGTTATTTCACCAACAGATGGTTAGATGATTGGTCAACCAAGACATAAAGATGATGGTGATGATGATGATGCTTGTTTCTTTCATGAACAGATAATGTGCTCTATATCGACATCAGAAATGATCATCAGTCAAGACATGGTGATGATGATGATGATGATTTATTTTATCAACAGAAGATGTGCGTTATAGCGTCAGAAATGATAATCAGTCAGGACCTGAAGATGATGATGACGATGATGGTTTCTTTCATCAACAGATGATGTGCTCTAGGTTGGCATCAGAAATGAAATGATTATTAGTCAGGATGTGGCGATGATGACGATGGTGATGATGGTTAATTTTACCCACAGACGGTGTGTGCTATGCTGGAGCTGGAGGTGATCGAGAGCCAAGACATGAAGATGCAGATGATCACCACCCTGCAGACCACCACCGATGGCAAACGCATGTATGCTGAACTCTGCGACCGACAGATCGCTCTGAGAGGGAACTGGTAGGTGCCGCCAACCTTAGCCACAATCAGAAAATGTTTGTAGGTGTTGTAGCAGTTTTCATTGGGCTTTTTTGCATTGGTAATCTGCCTTCTTTTAATCATTGCTGCAAGCATGACTTTATTTTGTTCGAATCGCTTGTTATTTGTTGAGTGAATCAATTTATTGACTTATTTGTGAAGGGATGAGGGGGGATGGCAGGAGAAGAAAGGTGGAAAGATGTTTGTGTGTCTGTCTGAAAAGGGTATGAATGACGTTAATGATGATAATGTGTGTGTGTGTGTGTGTGTGTGTGTGTGTGTTTTTTAGAGAGATAGAGAAAAGTGTGTGTGTGTTGTGGTGGTGGTGATGGTGGTGGTGGTGGTGTGTGTGAGTGACTGAGTTATTTGATGTGCTGCAAGGACAGACAGAGCGATTCATCCAGTTAGGGATTGCCCCCAGTTAATTTGCCACCCACCTCTTACTGCAGCAACAGAAGGGAGGTCCCCGCAAACTGACCCTGCCGTCCAAGTCGACCGACAGCGACCTGGCCAAGATGCTGAGTTCAGGGTCCTTCGGCAACCTGGAGTGTCTCAGCTTGGCCTTCACCCAGGTCACCTCTGCCTGCGCCCACGAGCTGATCAAGCTGCCCTCCCTACGCTACCTCAACTTGTGGTCCACGCAGGTAGGAAGGTTGGAGGTGTGCCAGGGTGCTGGGGGAGGGTGTCTACCTGTATAGTATACACTGAAACTGAAGGAGGCAGGGGCTGGTGATGTATGTTTTCTTTGTGGTAATAGATCGCACTCTGTGAAGTTTGGGCAGTCTCTCTAGGAGAGATTGTAGAGTGTGTCATAATGCAGTGGGATTCTGATCTGTTTTTTTCTTTGAAGTATGTTTTTGTTTTGCTTACCACAGTGGATTTCTATGTGATAAATGGGCAGGCAATCTGGGGGAGAGCTTAGGACATGTCATAGTGCAGTGCGATTCTGATTTGTCATTTTATCGAAGTATGTTTTTTTGTTTTTTTTTTTTTTTTTTTTGAACAAAGTGGATTTCTCTGGGAAGGAAACTTAAGTAGCAAACTGATCTGAATGTTTATGCATTGGTATGGAAAGAGTTAATTTTGTGTGTGTGTATGCGCACATGCATGTGAACGTGTATATGTGTGTGTGTTGTGTGTGTGTGTGTGTGTGTGTGTGTGTGTGTGTGTGTGTGTGTGTGTGTGTGTGTGTGCATGCAACATAGGGGTCTGGATGTGTTTGACCTTTGGTGATAATTGTCAGTTACTGCCACAGTACTTGCCCTGTGAGCATGGAGCTTTGCTTGTATATAGATGTTGAGAAGAAATACTGATCACATCCTTCACATCCTTTCATACATGTGTGTGTGTGTGTGTGTGTGTGTGTTTGTGTGTCTGTGTCTGTGTATGAGTGTGTGTGTGTGTGTGTGTGTGTGTGTGTGTGTGTGTGTGTGTGTGTGTGACAGTTTGGTGACACAGGATTGGAGCTGATTGCGGAGCACCTTCAGAAGCTGCAGGTGTTGAACCTGTGTGAGACCCCCGTCACTGACAAAGGTCTCATCAGCCTCACAGGTACACGCCCCACTGTTGTTGGCTTTCATGTCTGTAGTTGTTTGTTGCTATTCAGTCACTAGAATGCTGTTGCAGACCGGCAGGAAGAATGGGCCAAAGCTATTTGGGATGATGAGATTTTTTTTTTATGTCAGTGGACAGTAATTCAGCTCCATTAACCCTTTCAGTGCTGGCAATGATTAAATACACATACAGGAATCACACTTAAAGTGAAAGGAGAGATGGCCGTCAGAAGGCTTACTCTGTTCAGTGTCTCTCTTTTTTATGCTTATTATTCACACTGAATAGATAAGCCTGTGCATTTTTGGAAAACAGTAATAATATGGAAAAAAAAAAAAGGTAATGAAACCCTATATGATAAGTAGATAGAGATGTTTTTCCAAAAGCATTCAACAAGATTTGTTAGATACTTAGAAAAAAAGAAGTGTAGTAAAATATTTGAAAAGGGTTATCAGCTTGTCATATTGTCAGTATCGACTAAAAAGTGCACACAACTGTGAAAAATATCTTTTTCACTAGATGCGTCACAGAAGTTCAGTTCCTGGGGCTTGTTGTGCAAGCCATTGCCAAGATGAGCACGGACTCCTTTGTTTAAGACACACATACCACACCCACATGTTTCCTTCAAAAGATAGAAGCAGTCAAAGACAAAAAACAACAGTGAATAAGTCCTGAACCAAATTGCCAGCCTCGTTTTAGTAACCATAGCTTTTAAAAGTAGTAAAAACATATTCTGAAATGAAATGGTATTAGCTCCACTAGATGATACAGACAGAGTACAGGACAAAATACAATGCATTTCAACCTCTTGGGTCTTTTTCAAGCAAGCAACATTTAAGACGATGAAAACGAAGAATGAGCAACCACTGATCTTCTCATAATTGGCGCAAAATGGGCATTGGTTTTCATCAACCATTTTGCAATGAATATAAGATAAGTAGTTGCTCATTTGTTTTCATTGTGCTAAATGTTGGTTGTTTTTGCTTCTCTCCGCCCTCAGTCACCTGGTTTTGCAGCTGGCAAAGACATTATAGTATCAGTAGGTAGCTCATTGACTGCTGCCTGTGCATTGCCGGTGCTGGAGCTGTGGTGGGCGGGGCCAGGCTGGGCTGTGATTGTAGATGAGCAGTTGGAATGAGCGGCATGGTGCTGTGCCACTGAGGTGGCACAGAAGTTGGGACAGTTAAAAGAAAAATAAATGCTACCCTTGATGGCCAGTGAATTGATCCTTGCCCTCCTCATTGTTGTGGCAGTGACATAAAACACAGAATGAACAACGAACGAAGCCAACAGTTGCTGGGAATCACAGTACACCAGGTTCACTTTATATGGCATTGCTGCTTTCAGCAACTGATGCTTCGCTTGTGCAACTCTCACATACCTCCTCTTCATGGTCGCTATAGATTAGTGGGATGGATGGGCTTCAACAAAAAGAAACGGTGGAAGTTTAATGAATCAGGAACGAGACTGTAATAACTGGAAAAAAAGCGAGGATGAATCGGATGAAATCAGAAGACTGCTGGTAATGTATGGATGGTATTTGACCAAACACAAAGAGGTGATTATGGTGTATTGCACTCTGGGAAAGTTGGCATAATGGTCTTCGTATTTGATAGGTTAGATAATAGAATGGAATTACTTCAAGATTGAATACTTCCTATTTAGTGACAACTGTGTGAAAGGATGTGTGTCTTGACAAGCTGTGTGTGTGATGCATGCGTTTGTTTAGGTTAGGGGTAACATGATGTTCATGTTCGTAACACAATATGTGAGTGATAAAACTTGTGTGCAATATGATGTGAGTGTGTGTGTTTGTGTATGTAAGGTGTGTAATGTGTGTTGCATGACGTGTCGTGAAATGATGATTTGATTACATGATGCGTGTGGTTACATATGTTTTGACATAGGTGTGATATGAGGTCTGTTTACATAAAGTGTATGTGTAAAGTATGTGTGACATGATACTGTGTGTGTTGACACATGTCTTGTATGAGGTGCATGTATGTTGATGATGCACTTGTGTTGTGTGTGTATGTGTGTGTGTGTGTGTGTGTGTGTGTGTGTGTGTGTGTGTGTGTGTATGCACATCCATATGTGTAAGACATGTATGTTCAACTTGATACGTGTATGACAAGATGTGTATGTGTAAGGATGTACGTGGGTGTGTGATCTGCTGTTAATGACATTGTGTGCATGTGTGTGTGATACATGGGTGTCACATTGAGTGTGTGTGTCATGTAATGTAAGCGTGGTGTTGTGAGCAGCATGTGTATGCGTGACACATGAGGCATGTTCTGTGGTGGTGTTGTGAGCAGCATGTGTATGCATGACACATGAGGCATCTTCTGTGCAGCCTTGAAGAACCTAAGGAAGCTGAATCTCAACAGCACCAATCTGTCCGCCCTCACCTTTGAGGGCCTCAAGGTCAGTGCCCAGTGCTGGGTCTTTTCAGTGGCTCTCCTCAGTGGCCTCCCCTTCCATGCTCTGCCTGGGACCATAAAATCTTTTACACCTTTCCTTTTTATTGCTAATGATGCATATGATGGTAATGATGTTATGATATGGAGTTCATTTTGGTCAGAGATCACTTAGCAAGAGCTGATGTCTTCGCTTTCAGTATCCTGGTGTCAACCAGGCCTGAGAGATGCAAACACCTGCTGTCGTGGTCAGTTAACCCACATAACGCTGGAGCGCCCGCTAGCGCCCGCTACAAATCCATATGGCATTTCCATAGAGCGCCCGTCAGCGCCCGCTAAACACGTGGCGTCTATGGGCGCAGCCATCGCTGTTTACATAAACGAGACTCTCGCGAGAGCGAGAGCTTCGATTGCAGCACTTCCTTCCGCGCCATTTGCAGTTTACTAGGTTAAGATCGGTTGTGTTTTACCAGAGCTACGAATTTTCAAAAATTCCGAAATGAGTTTGATGTCCGACGAAGAGTTATGGCGCATGCTCAACTACGATTCCGACGACGATGGAGAAGAGTGTGAGCGTTTTTCACGCGAAGAACTCGTGAAAAAGTGATCCAGTTGAAGGGGAAAGTGACCTGGATATTGATTTTGAAGCAGTCGCTGCCGAATTCGAAAGTGAAAGTGAAGAAAGTGACGATGAAAGTGGGTCAAGTGTGGATCGACTGCCTGACCTCCCAAAGCGAAACTGGCAAGATCCTTTAGGCAATGTTTCAGTCGATGATTTTAAAGAAAATGTTGGTGTTGTGCACAACCTAGCTGTTGGTGCAAGTCCCCTGGAGTACTTTTCTCTTTTTTTTTTTTCGGATTCCATCCTGGAAAACATCGTAGATCAAATGAATTTGTATGCTACTCAAGTGCAGCAAGAAAAGAAGGCGGATCCAAAATGGCAGCCAGTCACATTGAGCAACATCAAGCTGTATCTTGCATAAACATCATGATGGGTATTCACATTCTGCCCCAGCAAGAAAACTACTGGTCAAGTGATGACAAGCTGAATGTGCCTTGTATATCTGGTGTCATGTCAAGAACTAGGTTTGAGAAAATTGGCCAGTATTTTCATCTCAATGACAGGTCTAAATTCTGCCCCAGAGGACATGCCAACCATGACCCTCTTTTCAAGTGCGCCCAGTTCTTGATGCTTTCAAGGCAAAGTGTGGGGAGCTGTACAAACCTGGGCGGGCTATCAGCATTGATGAGGCCATGGTGAAATTCAACGGGCGACTTTACTTCAAGCAATACATGAAGTCCAAGCCTACACCATGGGGGATCAAGATCTGGTGCAGTGCAGATCCCACGTCACTCACATCGGGCCCGCACAAAAGGTGACGGGAAACCAATAACATTTCACAGAAAATAATCAACTTTTATTTAACTTGACTCCGAGCCCCCACCCGTCACACTACACAACACAATTATCTGTATCATACAACAATGTAAACACCATACAGACAATCTCATAAATCGCATCCCCTGTTCTTCAGTGATTCTTACTTAACCAGGAAAGACAATATTTCACTATTACATTTGCACATTTATAAACTTAAGAACAAATGAAACGTCCATAACTTGCATTCCTTGGTTGACCGTCAGTTTCTCTCATCACACTGTGCGACCACGAGCTGAAGCTGCCACACTGTTGTGTCCTCCCGATTGGCCAAATCCAGTTGGGGACACTGGCAACGTAGCTTTAGTCGCACCCTCACACACGAGTCTTCCGGACTCCACCGCACTCCGCCCTCTCCACGGAAAGGGCTCCTGTCAGCCTCTCCCACAGGTCTTCTCTGGCTGCAAACACCCCACCGTGTCTGGCAGCTCCCTGTCTAGGCTCCAACAGGCTAACACGTCTTGCTGTCGACCGTCCCCACACGGGAGACAATTCTTCTCGTCGTCGGCTCCGAGGCTACAGCAACCTCCACTGTCTTACGTCCCCACCCAGGAGACAACGAGGCGACAGCAAACCTCTGCTTCTCGCTGTATTTTCTTGAGCCCTCAGCAAGACGGGCGAGTTCACTTTCCCTTAAGTGAGTCACACACTTCCTGGTTTTCCAGGCACCTTATATCCATCTCTCAAAAAAGAGAGAACCCGAGTTTAACTGGTTCAACCAATGGAATCACTGGCTCACACATATCACACGATTTGTACCAATAAATCCCCAAGTTATTTTTTTCCACCAAATGGATCACTAGTCACCTACACATACACACACACACACACAGCTGTTAGCACCAACAAGGACTTGGGTACCAAGTGGTTAATGCATAACCTCCTATTCAACTCATGTTCCATTCCCCAAAGCTACCCATTATACTAACAGCCTGGACTTCTCTACCAGCCAGGACTGATGCTTCAAGTGGTGACTACACCTATAGACAAAGGTGCAAACCCTCAATAGGCCGAAGCCTTCCATTCATTCCTCAGAAGAAGAACGACTGAAGGGTCGCTGTACTCTGCCTGCAGGCTGACGGTCGCCTACCCGTGACGGTCACCTGACACGATTGCCTTCCTTTTAGCCCGCTGGACAACCCAGTTAATAGCCAGTCTCATGGTGGACACTCTTCTCTAGCCAGGACCGGCAGGTCGGCAACTACTTGTCACTATCCCTCGGACATGTGAAACACTTCCCAGTAACTCCCCTCCTTCAGTAAACGACTCGGGGTATTCCCCTCTGGTGATGCCTGAATTTGCACACTTGAAGAACCCAGGAACTTGCTCTCAACAACAGCAAAACTACCCTTAATTTGCCTAAATGCTCGAGAACATTCGGCCGACTCATGACACCCCCGTACCTAAGAATGTTGTTCCAACCAACATTTCCTCCAGGACGAAATGTTCTCAGACTGGATAAAACAAACTCAATTGCATGGGTCGATATAACAGTACTACCCCTATGCTTCAAGACATCACTTTCCATCAACATCTCTAACATGGATAATGTACCCAATTAAAACCAATAAATCAATCAGATAATCCAAAGATCACTCTTGGTCAGTCATAAACGACTGTGCACAACATTTAACTCTAAACTGGCTCACATATATAATCAGAACTCTCTCTATAGCGTTAGCTATCAGCATGTTCATACATATTAATTAATCATTCCATTCACTTCTAATAATAGCACAATCATGATTTACCCAAGGTTCATTCAGGGGTGTGGCCACAATCCACAAAGACAAGATTCAAATTCAGGCGTGTGCCCCAACGTACGTAACATCAAACATCAAATCAAATTCAGGCGTGTGGCCACCATCTACTAACATCTGCTCAGGCGTGTGGCCCACACACACAATATGCAAATCAAACATTTATCCTGATTTCGCAACTTAAGGACATTTTCACACTTTACCGAGCGGTGACAAAACAAAACATGAGCAAAAAGATATATCAACCAGAAAAATCATAAATCATACACACGTGAGTACGTACTGATCCCAGCTCCATAAAAAGGGCAATGAACAAAAGCAACATCAACTGAAAAACATATATCAAAAAAAAAAAAAAAATAACACATGAATATAGGCTCAACCACCCCCCACAATGGGCCTTCAAAATCAAAAAAAAAAAAAACAGTATTCCAGAGTCACCACAATTGTGTACACCCAACTAGCCAGCTACATTATTTACCCCGTAGCTGTCCGTAACGGATGATCGCGCTCACGCCACACAACACAGCAGCCCGTAGGCAGTGGTCATACTATTGTCCCACTGCTACCACTCACACTTAAAGTGGCAACACCCTGAAGGCATTGCTCCTACTATTGTTCTACTTCTGTTGTTCACACTACAACAGCAACCCCCTGGAGGCATTATTCCAACCCTTGACCTACTCCTGCCCCTCTCAATCTTGACCGCCGTTTGTGGCTCGCCAATAGTACCTGGGGGGCATATAGTTTGCGCACTCCAGGCTTTACAAGAGAGTCAGCGCACCTTTCACACATTTTAGTCCTTAAAGGAGCGCGTGAAAATCTGCGCGATCCTCTTCTAGCCTGTTCGGCAAAATCTCCTTGGCATTCAATCCCCTTGACTTTCATTGCCTCAGGGTCTGTGTGCGAGATCACGTGAACTGGGCTGTCGCGCCCATCACTGCGACGCGACGATCGATCATCTCCCCTTTTCAAAATGTTAAGAGATGATCCCTCACTCATCTTATCCGAACCCATTTTCTTTTTCTGTGTGGGAGCTTCCTTGGTTCGAATCCCACTCAGTGCCTATGCCCACTGCTTTATGGGCGTTATTTTCTTCTCCCTTTTCAACACTGGCTTGTCTGCTCCTATGAGCCGACTATCTTTGGCAGTTTCTAACGATGGCTGGTCACCTCGACCTTCTTGCCATGCGTTATTACAGCCACCCCCCGTTCCAGCCCAGCTGCCGGTTCCAGTTACTCTGTGGTCCCTCTTGGCCCCCCCCCTGAGGTCTGCCACCGTGGCTCCTACATTTCTGACTACCACGGCAACGCCAACAACTTTTTGAACCACCACTACGACCACCATGGCCTACAGCACTGCCACTACGGCCACCCATGGCCACCATGGCCACTACGGCACCGCCCACGGCACCGCCACGACCTATTTCATGGTCCACTGCACCACCACCACGCACACCATGATCAGCGCTAGCTCTACTGCCAGCGGCGCCTGTGCACTTCACCTGCTTTCTGTTTACTTTCCTGTAGGAGTCCCTACACTGCACTATCCTTGCTTTCCCTACTTGACTGGCAGCCTGGTTAGGCTTTGGGAGGATGTACCTACCCCCTAACAAAGCTGGATAGGGAAGATTCTTTTGCACTGCTGCAGTGAGAGTACTCCTAACAAACTCTGACTCTACTTTGACACGGGCCAAAGGTAGCCGATTAATTCTTCCATCTGCATATCGCACGCAGGTGGTTTCCCCTGTGTAGTAGTCTGTCTCTCTCACTAAACCGGGTTCTACCATTGCCGCCAGAGTCAATCCTGTATCTAACAAGCAGGTCACCGGCTTCCCGTTTACTACTGCCCTAGTAGTTGGTGGTGGTACTCTGCCTTCCTGTTGAATTGTATCAACGGCAACAACTGAATGTATTCGCAGTCCGCTACAGTCCTTGGCGATATGACCCTCTCGCCCACATTTAAAACATGTGCGTTTCACTCTAACATTCTCTTGAGTCCCACTGTTGCCACGGGACTTCGAATCCGCTTCTAACTGTGGTCTCGCCTCCTTGTGTAGGGAGTCGGCGAATCACTCCCTGCCTGTGTGGTCTGGGCATTACGGGACGACTGGTTCGATCCCTTCACCCCCATACGCTGATCATGGGCAGATTCATACCTGTCTGCAACTTTCACTAACTCCTCTAAACTTCCTAATTCTCTTTCTGCCAAGAATACTGTGAGATCCTTCCGACAAGTGGAGAGAGAGAATTTGCTCCTTAACGATCTCCTCCCTCAAAGATTCAAAAGTTTGTTCGATGTTTCCTAACCTATCCATTTATCAAAGAGAGCCCTAAGCCGATAAAGGAACTGTACGTGTGTGTCTCACCTGATTTACGAACAGTTTCTCTGAACAATTTCCTATATCTATCGGCGGTTACCTGGTACCTCTGAAACAAAGCATCGCGCACCGACTCATAATCCATCTGTTTTTTTTCCGGTGGTAAGCAGAAAAAAGCATCCCTAGCTTTGGGTGTCAGCAGCAGCGGACAAATTTGTGGCCCACCGTTCTTCGGGTAAGCCCTGATCTTTGGCAATCCTTTCAAATTGCGAAATGAAATCCTCTAAATGGTCCGGATTATCATCAAACTTTGGCATATTGATCAAGGGACTAACATGTGGTGCAAAGTTTGCTTGGGGTTTTTGCGTCCACGTCCCGTTCTTTCCAATTTTAATTTTTCTAACTCAAACTGCCTTATCTCCCTTCTTTCTTTCTCTTCCTCTCTCTTTCCCGTTCCCTTTTCTCTCTTCTCTCTCTTTCTTCTCTCTCTCTCTCTCTCTCTCTCTCTCTCTCTTCTCTTTCCCTCTTTTTCCCGTTCTCTTTCTCTCTCTCTTTTCCCGTCTCTCTTCTCTTTCTCTCTCTTCTTTCTTTCTCTTTCTCTCTCTTCTCTCTCTCTCTCTCTCTTCTCTCTCTTTCTCTCTCTCTCTCTTCTCGTTCTCTTTCTCTTTTTCTCTTCTCTTTCTCTCTCTTTTTCCCGTTCTCTTCTCTCTTTCTCTTTTCTCTTTCTCTCTTCTGTTCTTTCTCTTTCTCTCTCTTTTTCTGTTTTTCTTCCCTTTGTATTTTCTGAGCCTCGATTACACGGGGCCAGTTCTCATACATATGCCTTCAGTTCCGGACCCTTTAGTCCTAAAGCTTTTCCTTCTTCTATGAGGTCCATCTTTTTCAGCGGACCCATTGTCTCAGCACCCTCTTCACTCGACATTTTGAAGCTATCTAACCCTCGATCAGCCAGCTAATACAACCACAGTAACAAGCGATATCCACACGATCACTCGTAAATAAAGCGATCCACACGATCACTCCTAAATAAAGCGATCAAACAGTTGTGCTACACACACTCAATCTCAACAGCAACCAAATCAAGCAAGTTCAAACGAAGGCACAGTCATGAAAAAAGATCAAAACAATCAACACATGACTAACGTCTTTCCCGTAAGAAAAAAAAAAAATCTAGGTTTCCACAATTATGACAAATTTCAAATCCTTTAGCAATTGAACAAAAAACCCAGAAATCAAAATCACTTATGACTCATTTATGTTCATCCCGGACGAGCCCCCAATTTGTGACGGGTCTCCGACGCTCCCCCTCGTTATTGAAATATGATTATCATATGCAGGGATGCAGGGGGGGTATAGACAGAAGTATTTACGCTTTCACAACCAAAATGCGCTCTCGCATAGGCACATGCACTCTGTCACTCACATCGGGCCCGCACAAAGGTGACGGGAAACCAATAACATTTCACAGAAAATAATCAACTTTTATTTAACTTGACTCCGAGCCCCCACCCGTCACTACACAACACAATTATCTGTATCATACAACAATGTAAACACCATACAGACAATCTCATAAATCGCATCCCCTGTTCTTCAGTGATTCTTACTTAACCAGGAAAGACAATATTTCACTATTACATTTGCACATTTATAAACTTAAGAACAAATGAAACGTCCATAACTTGCCAGCATTCCTTGGTTGACCGTCAGTTTCTCTCATCACACTGTGTGCGACGAGCTGAAGCTGCCACACTGTTGTGTCCTCCCGATTGGCCAAAAATCCCAGTTGGGGGACACTGGCAACGTAGCTTTAGTCGCACCCTCACACCGAGTCTTCCGGACTCCACCGCACTCCGCCCTCTCCACGGAAAGGGCTCCTGTCAGCCTCTCCCACAGGTCTTCTCTGGCTGCAAACACCCCCCACCGTTGTCTGGCAGCTCCCTGTCTAGGCTCCAACAGGCTAACACACGTCTTGCTGTCGACGTCCGTCCCACACGGGAGACAATTCTTCTCGTCGTCGGCTCCGAGGCTACAGCAACCTCCACTGTCTTACGTCCCCACCTAGGAGACAACGAGGCGACAGCAAACCTCTGCTTCTCGCTGTATTTTCTTGAGCCCTCAGCAAGACGGGCGAGTTCACTTTCCCTTAAGTGAGTCACACACTTCCTGGTTTTCCAGGCACCTTATATCCATTCTCAAACAAAGAGAGAACCGAGTTTAACTGGTTCAACCAATGGAATCACTGGCTCACACATATCACACGATTTGTACCAATAAATCCCTGAGTTATTTTTGTTCCACCAATGGAATCACTAGTCACCTACACATACACACACACACACAGCTGTTAGCACCAACAAGGACTTGGGTACCAAGTGGTTAATGCATAACCTCCTATTCAACTCATGTTCCATTCCCCAAAGCTACCCATTATACTAACAGCCTGGACTTCTCTACCAGCCAGGACTGATGCTTTCAAGTGGTGACTACACCTATAGACAACAAGGTGCAAACCACTCAATAGGCCGAAGCCTTCCATTCATTCCTCAGAAGAAGAACGACTGAAGGGTCGCTGTACTCTGCCTGCAGGCTGACGGTCGGTCGCCTACCCGTGACGGTCACCTGACACGATTGCCTTCCTTTTAGCCCGCTGGACAACCCAGTTAATAGCCAGTCTCATGGTGGACACTCTTCTCTCTAGCCAGGACCGGCAGGTCGGCAACTACTTGTCACTATCCCTCGGACATGTGAAACACTTCCCAGTAACTCCCCTCCTTCAGTAAACGACTCGGGGTATTCCCCTCTGGTGATGCCTGAATTTGCACACTTGAAGAACCCAAGGAACTTGCTCTCAGTATGTACAAACATTCACACACTGCCAGATTCTCTTGTCTCCCTTTCTTTCTGTAAGAAGAAAATCACACCAATTTTAAAACAGCAACACACTGACATTGATAGTTTGATTTAGTATATATTTTATTGCAGGTGGTCTTGGAAACCATGTGGTGATGACTGTGGGGAAGAAGTACATGGAGAAGGGGCACCACTTCTACCATGACAACTTCTTCACATCCGTCGCCCTGGCTGATGAGCTTCTGCCCACAAGACGCGTTCATGTGGCACCATCCGCATGAATCGTAAAGGCTGGCCTGATGACCTGATGGTCAGCAAGTCAGGAAAGGGAAGAAAGGCCAGAAGATGAAGAAAGGGAAGGTCAAGTTCCGGCAGCAGGGGTCGATGGTGGCTACACTTGGCAAGACAAGTGCACCATTGCTGTCCTCTCCACCAACGTCGATCATGATGGGAAAAGCACCTCGTCAGACTGGTAAAGGTGAATGAACATTTCAGTCTTGTATTATCACTACAGTTTCCCTCTGGATAGAAAACAACTTACTTCAAACAGGAGCACCTCTGCCCTATAAAGTAGGTATGTAGGTAAGTGGGTTTTTTTTATGTATTCCTTTCATTTTTCTTTGTAGTGTATTTCTTTTTATTTACTTTCTAAATTTGATATAAAAAAAAACCCTGATATATTTCAATGTTTCTTTTTAATCCCAAACAAAAGACTCAAAATTAGTCTGCTTTGATTGCAGGCAAGCGTGAAGAAGTGCCTGTCCCACAGCCCGTCATCACCCACAACAAAAACATGGGCAGGGTGGATCTCCATGACCAGCACCGGGCCTACTACCCTGTGGGTCGGTCCTGCAGGAAATGGTGGAGATATTTGTTTTGTTTTTTGTCCAGAGCTGCCTGATCAACTCCTTCATCATTTTCTGCAAGACCAACTCCCCTAGACCCAGGTCCAAGCGGATCCAGGATCCGCTGTACTTCAGGCTTTCTGTCTTTGAGGGGGTGGTGCGGGCAGTGTCATCACCAAGCGGCAAATGACCATTTAGCCAACTTTACTAGGGCGTGCTGTCACTGACCCAACTGAGCACTCGATAATTCGCATGCCAGGTCGCAAGAAGAGCTGTGTGCAGTGCTTGAAGATGGGGCGTCGTCAGCCAAGCAGCCACAGCAAAGAAACTGTTATGGGGTGCTCAATTTGCAAGGCCCATCTGTGTAAAGGACATTGCTTTGCACAGTTTCATGCAGAACTTCTGCAGTAGACTGTCTTGTGGGTCTTCTGGATATGTGTGTAGCGTTTAGAAACATTTCAGAACTGTTTCTTTGACTTTAAAATACCGGGCCTGTAAATTTTTTTAGTCATGTTCACCATCAAATTGGACATTTTATTTTTTGTGTGAGAAAACAGCCATATGAACCTGGGTTATGTTCCTTTCTTTCAGTACTTCATTATATGCAAAGTATAGGAAAAATAATTCATTGTACCAAAAGTAGTATTTATATTTTTAATCTTTTTTTAATTAGACACTGGTCGAAATTGCAAGAGTTACTTCCCTTCACACGGGATTTTATAATAGATCAGCGCTGGGCAGCCTGGGGGTACTTGGGTTAATCTGTGCAGCTTTCAGGTTTTCATCAGCAAAATGGATGAATTTGATGATGGGGGTTGGGGATAAGAGGTGCTGTTTTTCCTGACTTGTAAGTTGGAGTGTAAAGGCTTTTAGGTGTCTTTTTACCACCCTGAATTTAGTCTTTTCTTTAAGAATTTGCGAAAGGATCAGGATGAATAAGACCTAACATGCAGTTGTGTACCTCAGCTATGACCTTTGACTTTACGCGATAAGAAGGCGAAGGCGAAGGGCACTGGTGGTTCTTTTTTTTACAGACCAGGGGGGAAATGGAATATACCACTGAAAGTAGTTTTATGAAATACTTCTCAGTCCAGACTGATTGCCTTATCCCCACATGGGTATGATTAAATGCAGTGAATGGATTCTCACATACCAAAGTTTGAGAAAGTAAGGGAGCAGTTCATGCCTTCAGACTAGCTAATGATGAAGAGAGAAAGTTTCTTGATCGTACAGTTCATATCCAAACACAAAATTAGGCCCTGAACTGAGTGGGGAACGGAGTGTGTTCAAGTGTTTAGACAGGTAAGCATATCATAAACTACTACATGTCGTGAAGTTCCTTTCCCACATACTATCTGATCAAAGCAATACCTGGATAAGGAAAAGCAGTTACCCCCTGAAGAGGAGTCATGAACCTACCTGACAGTGGGGAGACCCTTGTGTTCTTCTTCATTCGCTCCAAACATACCTTGGTCATGAAAGATGTGTTTCTGGCATACAAGTCTCTTGCTGGCCTCCCAGTTGTGACTGAGGCAGGCCATACCCAGAAGTCTTTGGTTGGATCCCTGGCCTACCAGAAAACAGCTCAGTCCTGGGTCTTGCTGGGGGAATGCGTTTCTTTCCTATCAAGGGCACAAGGTGCAGAGGCGATGAGCTCTTGGCCTGGGAAAGCAGGTTGTGCTGGCCATCTGCCACAGCCCTCGGGGACCATGGCACAAGCGGTGTGACCAGGAGTGTTGGCCAACACCAGCAGACTGTCGGGACTTTTTCTGGCGTATTTTCAGGCATGAGATCGTAATCTTGACTGCTCTTTGCACAGAACGACGGACTATGTTTCACAAGTGTTGCATGGCTTAAGCTTACACACTGGTATTTAACAACGTACTATCAAGGATTTTGTCTGGTAAGTTAACAGAATGAAAGTTTGGAAAAAACAGAGTTGGTAATAAAATAAGGCAGGGAACAGCAAACAATAAACAGTAAACAACAGACTTGCCCTACTTGTTTACTGTTTATTGGAAAAAAAAAAGTTACCTTTGTATAAAATGCATAACTTTTCAACTGTTAGTATTTGAACATGACGTGCAGAACAAAAACTGTTGGTAATTGAATAAAGAATAATACAAAACAGAACTGGTGTGCTGGTGAGTGTTTGGTTAAGTGCATGCTTGTCCAGACTGTGGAAATAACAGGTGAAAACAGGTGGCACATCCTGCTTGTCACACTCAAGAGCTTGTTCACAAATGATCCAGTCAGTGATGTTCCACAGTATCCAGAAATAAGTTACAGCCTTTTTCAAAGGAAAGTCAGTGTGGATTGTACCAGTCTTTCATGCAGGTAATCCAAGTTAGAATGAATAAGGTGCAGGTAAGTTTTCACATTGAAGTCATGTGCTGATAACAGAAACACCCCAAAGTGGTCACTATCAACAAATGTAATAGTTGGCCCACACTGTCGTTGTTTAAATTGGAAAGGTTTAGGATCATCTGGGAGCACTACACTGAGTTTTTCTTCCCCACTGAATAGCATGTTGACATTCCCCTCACCCTTATCACTCACCCAGTGATTGTCCATATCAGTCTCAAAATCACAATTACATGGTGCTTGATCTAAATAAAATATATCGCCCACCACATCCAGTTCATTCGAATTGTCTGAAACGTCTTCACTTGCTTTTTCCACAACAGCATCAGCAAAAAAAATCTTCAAACAAGTTCCTAATTGTATCTCGTTTTCCTTCGGGCACCGCCATTGTTGTTTGCCGGACGAATCAGATCATGCTATGCATTACAAGCTGCTACTAATTATAAACTAAGCCAAACTGCTGGAAATCCATGTTCCAAGGCTCGTTCAGTCATTTATGCAAATTAGTTTGTCAGTGAGCCATAGTTTGTGTCTCAGTGTGCGTCAGTAAAACTAGGTTAGCAAGGCTGACCCTGCAGTGCGACTTGTGTCGCAATAACCAGTGTCGGCCATGACATAATGGCGCAACTTACGTCGTGACTACCAGCGTAAGGGTTAAGGGGACTGGAACTAGCCTGTGAAACAGGAGCCTGTACTAGAGTGCCATTCTCTGCAGTGGAGGCGAACGCAAACAAGAGGTATAGAAGACATGAGCATCAACATTGCAGTGGGGAAAACAGGAGTAATTGAAGTCTGGAAGTAAATGAAGCTCGAAGAGAATCCACCAACTACAGCAGCTTCAGTGAATTATTTAAGGTAATTTGTTCTCGGGACTGCAGGGAGGGAGTTGATGGGGCAGTCGAAGTAGACTTAGGCCTGTTGCGAGAATCATTGGTGTCAGTTGGTGCAAATGAGAAAGGAGGTTCGGAAGCAGATATGTGATCCACACCCAGGAAAGACGGGCACTGGTTTAGTGCATACTATGTGGATACAAGTTATACTGTCAAGGGGCCTTCACTCTGAAGTCCTTAGCCTGGAGGCATGGTAAGCTCCCTTGCTGTCTTAAATTTTGATCAATGAGCATCCTGGTTCATTGCATTTGGTCACACCCAAGTTGAAAGAAGGGATTGGTTTGGCCAGGTAAAGAATGAGGAAAATGTATTGAGTGTTTTGTCTGTGCTGTTCCAGGAAAAACTACCGGCCCTGCAGGAGTTTGACGTGCGCTACACTGATGCGTGGTGATGGGGCAGTGCCCCTCAGTGCATCCTTCCTTCAACTTTTGGTTCTCTGCATCGAGTCACCGGGCGGAAAAACTTCTCACGCCCCCAGCCTTCAACGTGCCTCCAGGGACGGGGAGAGAGCCTGTGACCCTCCCACTAAGGCCTCTTCCTGGCCTCTCCCTGGCCTCTCCCTCCCTTCTGGGGTTTCTCTTGACGAGCAGCTGTGGATGTACATCTTCTGATGTGAACTGTGTCACGGTGGTCGCCGTCAGTACAGGGTGGTCATTGTCATGTGATGTGGAGTCAGTGTTTTGATGGGTGCTTGCTTTCCATAGATCATCATGAAGAATGGGAGTGTGTGTGAGACTGGGGGAGGGGTCTGTGTCTGTGATTTAAAGGATGTGAATCGGCTTCTGGTTCATTGTTTCCATTGTATCTGTCTGTACTTGTAAATAACTGATGTATTATCGCTTTACTCATCTCAAATTTGCATTCTGGTTCATGTTGTTTGCAATATTACTGTATTGGTTATATTTTGTGTGTGTGTATGTGCATGTGTGTGTGTGTGCATGCATGTGTGTGTGTGGTAATTTCCAGTCACTTTTCAGTGGATCTGTTCTGTTCATAATTTTTGTTGTCTGGCAGTCAGGATGAAACAGAACTAATACAAGTCACCTTTGTTGTTGTTGTTGTTGCTGTTGTGAAGTCTGATTCATGAACTTAACTTAGTGCCAAGATGTGCCCAAATCAAAAGTTAGGCATTCACATGTGATGTCTGGCCATAGGGGAAAACCTGAACGCGTGATCAGACAGTTGTTTGCTGCTTCATCAGGCAAGGGGTCAGAACTCTGAGGCAATGAATGGACACGGGCGTCAAGCTCTTGTGAAGTCCCTCCGGATTGTCAACAGTGCAATGTACTTTTCCTCTGCTTCATCAAACTGTTTTGAGGAAAAACAACAACCTGTACCAGAACCTTGATTGTATCAATTCTGTTTGTAGATAATTCTGTTAATGTGAAAGTATCTGTGTGGCTCCCGCAAGGCATTCTGCATGTGATGTGCGTTGAAACTTGTGATTTGTATGCATTGTGAGCAGTTATCAAGACTGACTGACTGGTATCTTCTTCGAATGTGAGAGAGTGTGTGTGTAAGTGTGGGTTTGAGAGTGTGTGTGTTGTGTGTGTTTTTTTTTTTTAATGGAAGGGTAATGGATCCATAGTACATCATTAACTGAACCATTCTGATGTCGCATCTTGTACACACACACACACACCTATGAAACACACTCACACACATACAAAACACGTGGACGCACACGCACACACTTACACAAGAAAAACACTGGACATACAAAATTCACTTTTTTTTTCATATATTTTGTTTTGTTGTTTTGGCTTGCTAGGGGTCGTGCTTGAGGTGGCTGTTGCCAGTTCTGACCGTGTCAAAGGTCATTTTGTGGCCCGTCCGTTCCTTTGCTCTGTCCTGCATCCTTTGAACTGACTTTGACCTTCAACTTACAGTGGAAAGTGACATTGTAACCATAAAAAGATAGGCTTAATGAGGTTCACATTGCAGCCGGAAAGCATCCATTCAGCCAGCATGACATTCTGAAGGGGACACACACAGCTCGTAGGATGACAGCAGATATGTTCTGAAAGTATTTACTATCCTGAATGGTTTCCAGGGAGTCGGGGGGTGGGGGTGGGGGGTGGAGGATGAAGGGGAGACAAGAGAATGCAGAAACATTTGTCCACTCTCAGCTTGCACATTGAGAGCGTGTTTAGTGGTTCTGCCTCGGGGATAGGAACTTCCCCATTGTAGCTGAACTTATTATACAGTAATGGCAAACACAAAAAGGTTTGGCTTGCTTTTTCCGTTGTGATCTTTACACTTGAGTAACCTTTAGTGATCCAACACTTGACTACGCAGTGGTTTAAGAAAAAAAAGGTTTTGGTTCTTGTGTCGTGTTGTCTGTTTGAATGTGTTTCAGCGTGTTGTCTTTGTTTTTTTTCAGACCAGCAATCCAGACTGCTTTGTTCTTGTGTCTTTACTTATTTTGCCAGGTATGCTATATGGCTGTTTGCTTCTGAATGTGCCCCCCCAGTCTCTTTCCCCATCCCCCTCACCACTCCCCCCCCCCCCCCCCCCCCTTATTTATTCCATGAAAGAAATGGACAATGTAGTTCTATTTTCTTGCTGTTCCTGAGAAGGTATTTTTCTCTCTTTTCTTGCAAGGGGGGGTGGGGGTTGGGGGGTCAGTTGTGTTTGTTCCAGTTTGACGAATTTTGCATTCAAGTGTGAAGTGCTAAGATAAAGGAGTTAAGGTCTGCATGCCATCTGCAGGATTGGTTTGGTTGTCACCAAAATTTGTTTGTCTCTCTTTTTTTTTTGAAGTTGTTTTTCATGGAAACAGTGGAACAAAGTGGACAAGCCAGATATTCAGTGTGTATGTGTGTATATCTCCAGTCTCTTTGTAGTTTCATTTCTTTTTACAGATTACCAAGATGGCTAATCATCTATTGTAGTAATTGTTACAGATGTGTGATGCTTTTGTTTTCATGGTGATTGTTATCACAAAGGAGGTCAAAACCCCTTCGTTCGATATTTCTCTGACAGTGAATGTCACAACTAAGTAATAAGAGATTTTTTTTTTCAACCATGAATGTTACAAGTTCGTGTCTTAGTCGTGCCCTCCACCCCACACCAACCGCCTCCCCCTCAACCTTCACTCCCCCTTCCCAACTCTTCCCAGAGGACAGTGAGAGTGCACTCCATGAACCCATAATTGTATCAAGAGTATGTCTGTGTTTGGAAGTTTATGAGCTGTGTACATATATATGCTGTAGTCACATGAATGCAATGGACTTGTCATCTGTTCCTGATGTCATATTTTGTTCATTGTTCGAAAATTTGCAGACTTGCACTACAGCAAAGCAAACAAGCCATAGATGATTTGAAAAAAGTTTCATTAGCTTTGAAAAATCAAAACAGATTGTTCATGAGTGTTGCTTGTTAATTTCTGCATTTTTTTTTTTTTTTTACATGATGTCTCTACCTTTTAGAGGGGTAACTATGAAAAGACTGCTTAGTGTAAAACACTTTCTTTTATGGTCCTAATCGAAACACTGTGAAGAAGAAGGTGATTTTCTTTCCTTCATAGTTACGTATTTTTCACCATATACACAAGTTCAAAACCAGATCCTGTACCTATCATCAGATCATTTCTTGAAGTGAGAATTGCCTTCACCGCTATCAAAAGACTATCAGTAGAGAAAATTACATGATATTCAAACTAGGGGAAAGAACTGCATAAATTACCTGGTGAAATTGATGTAGTTTCCCTTGGATTGTTGCTTATTAGTGCATGAAAAGAAAATCCACTCCATCATGAAGGTGCATCTTTGGCATGTGATAGTCAGTCAGTGGGGCGCTGGAGTTGATTCTCCAACACATATATGTCTGCATGCATATGCGTGTGAATTTGTAATTTTTTTTTTCCCTTTTTTTCTTTTTTTTTTTTTTTTTTTTTTTAAATAGAATAGAATCATTCTGGACTAGCCAAACTCCAGCATTTTAACATCAGATCTCCATGGTTGTCAGCAAGCCCTGTTGGGCTGAAAACTGGCCCTGTCTGGAGGTTCTTTCGTCTGCTTCCTTCTTTTCTTCTTCCTCGCCTACCTCCGTCCTACCTCACATCCACCCCCACCACGTTATCTGGCAAAAAACCTGAAAACGACAACACAGCAGCAAAAAACATTAATAGAAGAGAGCTTCACTGCGTGTGTGGCTGGATGTTCAGTGTTGTTTGTGACTTTTCAGAATTGGTTATACCCTTGAGAGTTGTGTCAGTAGAGGTATGTCGTCAGCACATTCGTCGTTCAGTTACAGTAGATTCCTTAGTTCTTAGTAAAAAACGTGGCGGCTTCTACAACAAAGCAAAACAAATGTGTTTTTATCATGGGACTTAATGCTTCCTTTCATTAACACTGTGTGTGTGTGCATGTGTGTGTGTGTGTGTGTGTGTGTAGTCTCTTTAATTATCCCAACAGAAAGTGCACTTCGGAAGTTGATCTTCCTTCCTTAGCAGATAGATTTTCTCCTTTAAAAAAAGACTTTTATTTTACCCTCATATTTTTCTATATTTTCACAAGTCATGGCAATACACCTGGTGGTTTTGCACTCTTGCTTGTCCTGCTATTGCCTGTCATGTAGGTTGAATGATGTGCCATGTTTCTGGGTGTACACGCAGCATGTTTTTTCTGGTGTATTGTCATTGTATGACCATGGAGAACTGCTAGGATGGTTTTGCAACTGTGTGTGACAGTTGACTTTTCTGTTTGGTCCAAAGACTAATTATCAATGTGTTGATGATTCGTTCATTATTTGCACAGACTGCCTTATTTCTCTGCACATTTGGTTCTATTTTGTTCCCTTTCCTCGCATGTGCAACAGCATTTCTGTTCATGGAAGGCGGGAAAATGTTTCCTAGTCACCCAGTGGGACGTGCTCAGTGTATGATTGCTGGATACAGGGAAAGACTGGTTTAATTTTGATTGGTTGGTTTATGCTTGTCCATATAACCTACACGTGACTTTCCTGCTATAACCAAATAATGACCGATCTTTGTGTTTTGGCTAATATAAGCCTGTTTTCATTCTGTGGAAAATCATGTTCTGTGTACTGAAATGCCGCATATCTCACTGTGTCATATTCTGAACATTTTTTTTCCTTCAGTAGCAATTGGATATGAGATCTGTCAAACATCATTTACCTTCAGTGTATTTGTGAACTGTGACTGTTTATGATGTTCTGCTTTTTTCCTTGTTGTTTATGTCTAGGAAGATGTGTGCATCTGTATGTGTGGTGTTTTTTTTTTTTTTTTTTTTTTTTTTTTTTTTTTTTTTTTTTTTTTTGTGTATCATATGTGTTATGCTGGGGAACTTTCAATGCCGTTGCCATAGTATGTCATACAGTTGGTGAGGAGGGTTGTATTTTGGTCCTTGTTTGGAACAGACCATTGTCAGTGTCATTCCAGGGTGTCAAAACATGTAAAGTGCAGGTAAAGTACGTGTCCAGTGTTCCGTAACATAGCCGGAAAATGGAGATGGCAGCTTATAGATGTAATAGCCGTCTGACATTTGCGTTGATTTCTGTTTGAAATTTTTGTGCATGCGTTTCAATGTGTATGTGTCTTTATCAAGCGGAGGGAGAGGAGAGGTTAATCTGTTTTGCTTTATGTGCGTCTGTGTGGACTGTTTCGTTTGTTTGTCGCTGTTTTCGTTGTGAGTCTCTATATTGACTTTTTCATTTCATCCATAGGTCTACAGTTCTAGTCTGTGTTAGTTCATTTGAAACAGTAGATATTCCTGCAGTTACCGCATGCTATCAGAATGCCTTTCCTTGAAGTAAAGGACCTGGTGATCAGGTCATCAGCAGTTATTGCTCGCTCATTATCCAGCAACGTCAAAAATGTCATTGGTTGTTTAATCCTTTCAGCCCATACATAGTGACTGGCTGTGCAGGTTTCCCAGCATGCCATGTATTGGCTTTTCAGTTGGAAGATCGGGGCTGTTTCACTCACTTTGTCAGTACATAAGAAAGGCACTCAGCTACAGACTTAGAAAAAAATGATATATTACATTTTCATTTTGTTTGAATTAACAAGTGATGTATGGTTCCTTGAATTGAAAAAAAAAAAATAGCGGCCATTTGGATCTTTCATCACTTCATCGGTACTTTCTCCCTCTGACTATTTGTATTCTTATGTTTGTGATAAAATGTTCCTAAAACTTAACGTTTGTGATAAAATGCTCCTTAAACTTACATTTGTACACTTGATCACAACAAAATACACCAGTTCTCTGCCAAATTTTCGTCTTTAGTTGACTTCATCAGAGCTGTCACCTTGGAACACTAGTAGGGCCTCCTTTGACGTTTATGATAAAATTCTCCTAAAACTTAACCATGTCACAGTCAAGAATATTTTCTGCAAGTATATAAACTCATATGGCTTTTTCTGTCTTCATACTTTCAGGGTTATTCACTGAGAATGTCCACAAAGGTTCCATGTGACATTTGCTGCACTGTAACTTTACCTCATGGGCTGATAATGATGGAAGAAAGACTGAGGGAAAAAAAGTCATCAGATCATTTGAAGTTCTCTTATTCAAAGCAGCATGAAATACAGGAAGGATTTAGCTTCTAGATACTCTCCTTGTACTAATTATTTGTGCATGGAATAATAGTTAATTGTGCTACATTTGAACCGACCTGTAGTTAGGCGCAGGCGGCCGTGTGCGTTCATGTGTGCCTGAGAAGAGGTGAGGCACTAGGCAGGAAGGGTTGCAAGACGTTCAGTTAGACAGTGAACACATGCTCATGCATCTGTGTGTGCCAGACTGCTAAGACTATTTTCCTCGGACTTTACTCTTGAAACTGATTTTACTATTTTGTCTGATTGTGAACATCAGTATTTCATACGTATCATTTGATTTCTGTAAATTACTGCTCATCACCTGTGTGTTGGAATGTCAGGTACTTCTTTTCTGTCACTCTCTTGGGCCCTGCTTTTTAACATTTTGTTCTTTCCATACAGCTGTTTACCACCAGTGTGGCCCATTCTCTTGCCTTCATTATACTTACTCTTTTACATTTTCTGTTCTGGCCACAAAATGTAACATGCCAGCTTTGTTGTTGTTGTTGTTGTTGTTGTTGGTATCTGGCGATAAGGTGGTGAACATGTGTAATGCTGTCTACAGTGGACACTTTGCAGTGTCTCTGTGCTTTTACAGCCTTTCTGTGTATCATTAATATCATTATTTTTTTTTTTTTTTTTGCATTTGTACCTTGAGGATGCTGGGAATTTTCAGTACAATACAATACCTCCCTAGCATTCTAGACATTCTTTGCTAGTATATTTCTCTCTTCTGTTACTCTTTAACTGTGCAGGTTTTTGGTTTTGTCTCTCCCCTGTCGTTTGCTGTTTTCCTACCTTGCTGAGCCATTCTCTTGTCATTTGCTCTGGCAACTCGTAGTGAAAATTGCACACGTTGTCAGAGTGGACACTAGCTGTCTTCTTTTCTTTATCTTTTTGCCCTTATGGCTTTTTAAAATATATTTCTTTTCTGTGGCTTTTAGATGTGTTTTGTGTAATTTTTCATGATACCTATTTTTATGTCTGGGAGTAAAAAAGGAGTAATAGAAGGCATTTTCAGGACATCTTAGTTTTATCTGCCGTAAGGATGTCAGCTGGTTTGTTGTTTTGTGATTTGCTTTCGTAGTTTCTTTTTCAGAATATAATATTTTTTGATGATCTAACCTACTCGGGATATGACTTTTCCCCTGTATGAGTTTGACAGCCATGGAAACACTTGGTGTGGATAGATGGGCTTTGAAAATAAAGCATCTTCTTTCGGTTACATTTAGATATTTTCCTTTTTTTTTTCTCATATCAGGAAATGATAAGTGAAGCAAAATGGCTTGTGCTTTCAGCTTGGCCTGGTCCTGTTGGTCTGAAGGATGTCAATAATGTAGCTGCTGTTGATACATCTGTTGGCAGCCTTCAAAAGGCGCTGTGTGGTCGGCTGGGTGTCATGATAAAAGTCCAAGTCCAAATGGTGTGACAGTGCGAACCGGATCAAAATGACAGGGGTAAATGGGAAGATGGGGGGGGGGGGGGGGGTGGGGTGGTGGTGGTGAGGGAAGGAGAATGGGGGGGGGGGTTGAGCATCCCACAGACCCCCCTGCACCTCTTCCCTTTCCCGTCTCTACATCCCACTCCCACTCTAAACCATAACATTGGGATTCACCCTCTTTCTCCCACCAAGGCTACATCAAAATGTTGTTATGCTCTGCACAGTTATGCGGGGATTGTCTTCAGTTGTGACAAGCTCCTAGCATAACATTATCAGCCTCCAAAATCCCCCAAAGTTGGAGTATGGCTGCCCACATGGCGGGGCAATCAAAAACGGGTCACACACATAATGTTCTCATCCACAGCTGATGCATTTGTACTGTAGAATTCAAGTACTTTGGCTTTTCAGATGATCCCTGGAGTCTTTGAGCTAGGGTACGACAACAACAGCAACAACAGCCCTCCTTCTCTCCCTCCTTCTCCTTCTCCCAGACACAGCTATCCAGCTATGTTGCATGTACCTCTGGTCGACACAGACTTGTTTTTCTCTTGCTGGATGTGTAGATATAGTGCTACAACAATCAAAAGAAGTGGATAAAAATTTATATTGCCACTTTGTTTTTCATCTGAAATGCCACATTGTTTTTCATCTGAAAATCAGTTTGAGCTAAGTCCAGTATAGTTTGAGGGGGAAAAAAAAAAAAAGTTTGTTTCTTCAAGATGGACTCCAACTAGCACCTCCCTGCAGCTGTGTGCTTTGCCAACAAGTGATTTAGGCATATTTTATATTATATTGCAATCTCGGATACAAACATGATAACTCATTGGTTTATATCAACAGAAAGGGCCAAACACAAGCTTTATTCAGAATATAATTTAAGAAGACTTCTAAGCTAAGATCACTACACTGTTGAGAGGTAAACAACACGACCAGAAGGAAAAAGAGAAGAGGGTCTTGTTTACGTTTGTTTAATCGGCATGACAACAGCATGACAAAAAGTATTGTCCGACTTCGAACAACTGTAGAAAAAGTGTAAAGTATGTTAAAGAAACGAACACTGATCGCACTGTGATGTTCCAAGGTGCAGTCACAATGTAGCACTTGCGTTTTTTTTTATTCTTAGTGCACACACAGTGTAGAGAGACTGTTTTTTTTTCTTTTTCTTTTTTTTTTTTTTTTTGAAGTCTTGGTAAATAGTCATCTAAATGCATCATCAGAATCTTTTGTGTACACTTGCACTTCTTTTGTCCCCTCTTCCTCCAGACCACTTTGTTGCTCTCTTGCCAACACCTTATGCAATGACGCTGGTCTTCACCTGGCTGAGATGTTGCCAAGGTAGGAGATTCCAGACATGTGGCATGCTGTGAATTCCCACTTGCAGCCTGGGTGTTTTTCTTTTAACTCTTTCATCCTTACAACCCGGTTTTCCAGTTTGCAGAAATGGTGCCCTTCCTTCCTACAGCCCGGAAATCCAGGCAGCACAAAATCCCTCCTTTCCTTCCTGCAGCCCGGAAAAATCGGTTCTCGCGGTAAGCGCTTTGAACTTCGTGCAAGTCGCGTCATCGGTACACGTCATGACCAGGTCGCTTGCAGGGCGGTGTTTATGAATGGAATGGATGCCAGACGGCCCGTACGGTGCGGGAAAGTGGTTGCCGCTCTTTTCTGGCCAGTTTGCTACTGCATACATGGCAGTTCTCTGTTACACTTCTTGTTTTCTCTAAATCCAGGAATGAAGGGAATACTCGTATTATGAGAATCTAGGAACAAGAGGAAGCAATGGTTCATAGAAAAGTAAGAATGAAAGAGTTGGTATCATTCAGGTCAGAAAGGTCATCTAGTAACAAGAAAAACCCGTTTTTTTTTTGCACTAGCTAGGACTGCATGTATGTTTGTTGTAATGTGGTGTTCCTTCCCTTCAACTGTAGACTGGAAAACGGGGCAGTATGTTTTTTTCATATCTTCACCGATGTGTTCCTGCTGTGTCCAGAGCAACCTCACCGCACATGTTGCTGGTCCCTCTTCAGGAAATTATTGCTTAGCCAGCCGCTGTCAGTCAGATTCTTGGGAAAAAACTGTAAGGAGCAGAGTTGGTGTAGACAGGGCTGAGTGTCTTGTGGAATGAAATCCAAATCCAGGTGAAAAGAAAATTAGAGAGTGGGGGGGAGTCGCCTCTGGATCGGAAGATCATGTTTTGGTTCTTTCCCAGATCAGTAAGATTTTATCTTGGTACTTTTGAGTTCCTAGATTTTTTGGAAAGCAGTATTTTGACTTTGGCTCATTTTCTTTCATAAGTTGTGGTGTAATGTGATTAAAAGTAAGATAAATATATCGGAAATGAATTTCATTGGTGAATTTCACTGTCATCTATTTAATTTTTTGTTTATTTTAATGTAGAGTCTTTAAAGCACATCCATATTTACAAAAACTCTTAAGGGTGGAAAGTTATGAAAAGTCTACAAGGTGGGAAAGTGGTTCTGTCAAGCCATGCTGGGATAGTGGATCATGTGGAAAAAAGTTGAGATACTTAACAAAAAAAAGTACAGACTTGATATCTCAGAAGTGAAAGGAAATTGGCAAAAAACAAGTGAAAAATCTTTACAAATGCAATGGCTGGACAGGCGTGGTGACAGTGGACTGGTGCACAAACTTTTGAAACAAAACAAAAAAACTTTACTTCTTCAAGCATTATATATACATATATATATATATATATATATATATATATTTTATATTGATGTAGTCTGCTGTGACGTCAATAGTATTAAATGTCATCGCTGCTAAGGAGATGTAAGTAGCATCGGTTCCTGAAGAAGCCTTTTGGCGAAAGCTTGGAATAAAAATGAACTCCGTGGGCGGTGTTGACAACTTATTGTTTATCAATACATATATATATATATATATATATATATATATATATATATATATATATATATATAATGAAACAATAGATTCCAAGGATAAGTACCGAGCACCATTCCAGCAACTTACAGAGCAGCTAGGTGTTGCAGTGACTGCAAGAAATATTGAATTATAAACAAAGCTTGCTCTTATGTCTCAGATTATAGAAATAGGGGGGGGGGGGGGATAAGCCTTCATATCTGCAGTGGTAGATGATTCTGCCTGACTGACAGTATGTGCTTGAGTGGGTGAATGGGGAATAAATAAATGCTTCTCAAAATGAACCTTCAGCAAGCTTATAGTCTCCAAATCAGGAGACCATCTCCAATGGGAGAAAGCTTATTATATATATATAATTGAAGAAATAAAGTTATTCAGTCTGAATTAACGTTAAAGTTTTTAAGGTCTTGCAGCAGTGGAGATGTGTGTTTTTGCTTCCTTAATTGATGATAACAGTAGAGAGAAGAAAGCCTAGGGAGGAAAAAAGATTAAAGGTTGAAAGAAAGTAAGCGTACAAGCATGTTGATGTTGATTAATGTATTTATCAAGCCCAAAATTTAACCTGCAGCAAAATTCAACCGATCCATGAGTAAACTAGTCAGGTGAAATCAAAATTATGTTTACCATTGAAGGATGAAAAAAAAAAACAAAAAAAACCCCAGCTTTACAGCTCTTCATTTGTCCTTCCTTAAAGAGAAGTATGAAATAGTATGTGTTAATAAAATCAAAAGAATCATCGTCATTTTCTTGAGCAAAACTAAGCTTTATATGCGTCCATTTTCTACAGTCAGTTTGATTGTTCTCTCATCTGCAGCTAATGTACAAACCATGTGAGTGTGGTGTTAAAACTTACAGTCTGTACCCAATTGGAATATACAAGCTCCAGTGTTTATGAGCTTCAAGTGTGACATTGAGATGTGACTTTCAGTGTGCGATTTTTGACAGTTCTAAAGGCCAACCAAGATTGAAGTCTTGGGCTTTTTTGTGATCCTTTAACCCTGTTGTTGTACCCTATCATTTTGACATACCGTCAGCTTTGTTTTTTTTTATCTTGTTTGTATTGCATTAGGAGTAAATGAGCGCGTTTGATTATCCGTTCCAAACAAGTGTCGTTGGGAGTGCTCACTGTCACAGGTGTGAAGTTGAGTGCTCTTGCCTCACCAAACAACAAGAGTCACTGCCCTTGTCTGATACTGGAGTGCCTCTGATTTGCCAGTTGAACAGTTAGATCATGGTGAAGATGATGATGTATAGTGATGGAAAAAAAAAAACTTTGGTCGTTTCTCAATGTGTTGTACATCATGTTTCTTTAGCGCTGTCATCATATGTCGGTGATTGTGTGTGCCCTGTTCCGAGTTTATGGGCTACAAGGTAGTACAGATTATATGAATGGATGTCTAGTTATCACAGGTTTTGTTTGGCTATGAAAATCTTTTGACACCATCAGAAACTGACGGCACATTTTTTTCTTTTTCTTCTTCTATTTTTATATTGATCTAGGTCAGTCTGTTGTTTATAAGTTGGTGAAGTCATTGCATTGATGATGTTAAATGTAGTTTAGGTGCTTGAAGCCTGACAGAGGATACAGTAGATATTGAACATAGTTTCAGGTGTAAAGTCTGACAGAGGATACAGTAGATATTGAGCATAGTTTCAGGTGTAAAGTCTGACAGAGGATACAGCAGATATTGAGCATAGTTCAGATGTAAAGTCTGACAGAGGATACAGCAGATATTGAGCATAGTTTCAGGTGTAAAGTCTGACAGAGGATACAGTTGAGCATAGTTTCAGGTGTAAAGTTGACAGGGATACAGTCCTATTGAGCTTTTCAGGTACCGATGGAGTTGCGTCTCATATGTGCACTGTTTTGTATATGAGGGTCAACACCTGACATTTGGAGCTGTGTTGATAAAGATGGTAAATGACAATGAAAAATTCATATTAAGCTTTGTTGTACATGGGTTGTCATGGTTTATGCTCCTGTGGGCATGGTCATGTGTCAAGTTCAGTGCCGTACACTCACACAGATCAGCTCAGTCACCCCGGGCTGTGTTTGGTTTAAGATTGGAAAGAGTTAATGAAAAAAAAGTTAGGGTATATTTTGGATTTGGGTTGTGATGCTGTGGGCAGAGCTCTCCAGTTAGGAGGAAGAGAATTCCAGATGGTGGGATAAAAAAAAAAGTCGGTGCTCCCTTACCACCTTATCCAGTCTTTACAGCATGTCTTGGAACTTCGTAGACGCTCAGTGCATGGAGATTAGGAGATGTTCAATTCATGAACACACAAGAATGAAAAAAAGATAATGTTTGACGTGACTGAGTTAGTGGACGCCAGCAGCCATTATTTAGCTGTGCATGGCAGACTTCAGATGGAATGTGACCTCTCCACAATCAGAAAGGTAAAATGTAGTGCCTTGTGGCCCCCAAACTTTGTTGATTGTTTATTTGGGTGTGTTATCGTCATGTGCTTATGTTGATCGATTGTTTGGGTGTGTGTTATCATCATGTGCTTATGTTTTGTTTATATGGGTGTGTGTTATAATTGCGTCCTTACTTTGATTGTGTATTTGAGTGTGTCTTAGTGTCATGTCCTATCATTTTCTTGGTAAAAACAGTTCTTTTTAATACATCAAAGTCAAAACGGAAAAAGCTGCAATGTCTTCTGCATATGTTTCATTGGCAAGTCCTTTTATTTTGCATCAAAGTTTGAGCATACCACTGTCAGTTATTGATGTTTCTGGTTGACTTTGATTCGACTTTAAAGTGTGACTATGTAGCCTTATATTTCGATTTTTATTTGCCTGAAGATCGTCGCGTTTTGTATGCATACTGTTGGGCTTTCTTCTGATTTCCTGTGTTCTACTATGGTGTGATCTTTAAAAGACCAGCATTTCATGCATTTGTGGCATATTTGAGTCATTACATGAATGGTTGGTATTGCATTATGATTGCCATATTCTTTTGCATATTGGCATTCTGTCAGAATTCTTTGTGATGCATTTACAGTATAATTTTTGATTGGAGCAAGGTGGCAGTGGGATGGTTTAGGATCGCTCCTGGAAGGACTGTTCCTTTATCAGCCGAGCTGAATAGCAGGTTGGGGTATAACTTTCTGTCACCAGAGGAATGTGGGAGTTGGAAAACTGTTCAGTAGTTGATCTTTCTGTACATTTTGTGAACTACTGCATGTTACAGGATGGCCGATTGTGTATGGACCAAGAGGTGCTCTGCAGGCATTTCAAACAGTTCTTATTCGAGGAAGAACATCAAACAGACTGCTCAAGGAAGACCATAAAACTATCTTGAGTTTGGTTGAGAGGAAAGAAGGCAGATGCACTACTCATTGACAAATGCTACCAGCGGTGCCCATTCACCTGACACATGTCCAGACTAGAGACCCAAGGAAAAACGAAAGAGCTTTTACTGCCTGGAAAGTTTCTAGCTCAGTCATTGGCTTTGCCTTTAAAACAATTTTATCTTTTATGTCTTTCTTCTTTGTCGTCATTGTCTGTTTTTCTACCTTGTGGGGACCATTCTCCTGTCTTTGTTCTGGAAACTTGCTTTTTTTTTTTTTTTCTGGTTACAGTTTATGACGTGCCATTTTTTTTTTTTTTTTTTTTTTTTTTTTTTTTTTTTTTTGTGAATTGAATCTCTGCCAACTTGATGGTAACAATTGTTCACTCTTGTCTAGGGGTGGACATTATTAGCTGTCTAGTCTGGTATCTATTTGCTGTTTAGGCCTTATTTTTTTATGTATTTTTTTTTTGTGAATTGAAACTTTTTTTTTTTTCAACACCTTTTTTCATATTAGGAGTGAATTAATTTTGTTTTTTTTTTTTTGGTAGGAGTGACAGATTGAACAGCATGGCAAGTGCTGTCAGCGCACAGCCTTGTCCTGTCCTCTGTATGAACAGCATGGCAAGTGCTGTCAGCGCACAGCCTTGTCCTGTCCTCTGTATGAACAGCATGGCAAGTGCTGTCAGCGCACAGCTTTGTCCTGTCCTCTCTAAGGATGTCGGTAGTCTAGCTATAAATTCTTTTTGTTTTCTCTCTAGGATGTAACCTCTTTTTTTCTTTCACAGGATGTGATCCCCCCCCCCCTCCCCCCCCATGAAAATGTTTTCTTGTAGGGGTTTGACAACCCTGAAAAGGCCCCGTGTGGGTCAGCTGTAGAGGTTTGACAACCCTGAAAAGGCCCTGTGTGTGTCACCTGGGGTCAAAAGGGAAAAAAAGCTGTAGTCAGGGCAGGTCAGTAGATGATGAACATGTTGGGCGTGCCCCCAGCACCACCTCGAGGTGTCCCTTGGGTATTTTCCTGCTTCTACAAACCACTGGATGGTTCTTTGATGTATGTAGTTGGTCTGTGTGTACACACATACAAGGAAAGGAAGGGGCTGGGTTGGGGGGTTTGGGGGCTCAGTGATATTTACCGTTTGATTATTACCGTTACGGACAGGGTTCATACAGGAAATGCAACTCAAAATTCCAGACTTTTCTAGACTTTTTCCAGGCCAAGACCTGCATTTTCAATACCACTTTGAAGACTTTGTCCATAATGCAATGTCCTAAAAAGACGTTATAAAGCCAAACCGCACTGAAGGAACACTTTCCCATCTTGAAACACAAACAAGCAGCAATGGCAGAAATGGCCACAAGACCCAGATGCTGATAAGACCTTCATGTAGGGGAAGTAACTCAGAAGTAATTTAGTGACAAAAGTGAAAGTACGCAATCATGAAATATCATGTTTGAGGGCATAGAATAATTTTTTGCATTATATAAACGCTAAATGATGCTGAAAATTAAGCAGCCATGCATAATATCAAGCAATTGTGCTTGATTCTTCAACTTCCATTATAAACGCTAAATGATGCTGAAAATTAAAGCAGCCATGCACAATATCAAGCAGTTGTGCTGATTCTTCCATTTCCAGGCTATTCCAAGCCGTAGTGTGATTTTCCAAACTTTTCCCAAGGCCTGGAACATGGACTTCAAATTTCCAGACTTTTTAAGACCTGTGTGAACCTTGTTACAGTATTCTGTCATGCCTGCAAGGTTTGTAGCAGTTCATGGTTGGATAATTCAAACAGTTACAATGTTTGGAAAGCAGGGGAGTGGGGACAAATTGATCGGTGTACGTTGTTTCATAAACAGCTGCAGAGAATGACCTTCATGTTTTGCTTCTCTCGCAGCCCCACACATGCATACCTGAGCCATGTTTTCCTGCTCAGTCCCACACTCAGAGACCGGTTCTAACCGGGACAACCAAATCGACCTTTCCCCCACCCTCTTCTCTGACCTGTTCTGGCCACCCTCTCTGACCTGTTCTGGCCCTGTCTTCTCTGACCTATTCTGGCCACCCTTTCTCTGATGCCACCCTCTGACCTGTTCTGGTCTGTTTGTGGTTTTCAGATGCGTGGTTCGTGTTTGCCATGGTGTGTTTTGTATCGGTAAACTTTTTGATATGACTGTCATTGTACTTGGTGCCAATCACTTTGCTTGTCTTTTTCAGTATAATCCACAGACTTGGGGAAAAAAAATAGTGACATGAGTATTTATCTTGTGTACATGTGATTCGTCTTCAGCACTATACATTGTTTGAGTTTGTGCTTTCTTTTTTTTTTTTTTTTTTTGTCTCTGTCTTCGTTTTTTTTTATGACTGTTGTTAAGTGGCGATTCAGTTTTGTGGTTAATTTCCATGACAAGGCATCATCATTCTGTCCACCTCCCGTTTCTGTGCGACCTTTGCATTTGCTGATGTGCTGCCCTGTGCAGGGTCTGTGTGATAGAAGGCAGTTATTTTGTATTCACTCACTGGTGGCTGGTTGATTCTTCAGTTGAACAATACTATAGGTACATGGGACTAGATTACACAACGCTCACAGTGCTCGTCTAACCAGCTAATGAGATGATCGGTACAAAAAAGATGCAACAATACTTACCTAGGCTTCAGACCCCAGCCAGCCACTAAAGTAGACAAAAGTGAATTTAGTAGTGGGGAAGATGAATTTGCCAGGCCCCTCTCCCTCCCCCCATGTTTGTTTCCATCCCTGTGCGTCATTTTTGGACGACTTGGTATGTATGTTTGATGACCTACAAACTAGCTTTGCCACACTGGTGACCAGTTCAGGGGAGGTTACTGCCATATCTTTATTGTACTCTTTTGATAGTATGGGCCCTTAGAAACGACAAAATGTGTGTATGTTCCATTTTCATAGAAACTGGCATTGCATCCAAAAGCGAACAGAGATACAGGCACATGTTTGTATTGTCACCTGAATAGGTCAGATCAGCAGGATCTATTTGTCCATGTGATCTTTGTGACATAGCTGTTATTGTATGATATAAACTTTTTGCATTATCCAGAGGAGGATGAAAAAAAAAAAAAGAAAAGAAATCAAGCTCACCGTGGCCTGGTTTCATTCCTCCTTGTCCCGTGTCAGGAAATGAACCGACGTGTTCAGCGCTTGACATTTTTCAGGGGGGACCCCCCCCCCCCCCCCCCCCCTTCCCTCATGGCAACAGCCCTGAAGGGGGGCCTGTGTGTTCGGCTGGTCTCTTGTACGACTGAAGTGAAACCAGACACTAACTGGTATCGTCAAGACATAGGGAAAGCACCCTGCCACCTAACAACGAGACCAGAATAGGAACGTAGAAGTCAGTATGCACAGCTCGAACCAAAGTGTAGGTGACTTGCATGATGGGTGTGATCTAGTAGTAATCAGTTGCCAGCAGTTAGAGCACGGGTAGTCGCAGGAAATTCTTTCCCACCCATTTCAGTTGTTATCAATAAATCAAATGTCTAACTGTTCGTGGAGCTTTTTGTGTATTTTGTGTACGTTTTCTGCCTCTCGCTCCCCAGAATACTCTGTATGCGTGTTCCAGTGTTCTAGTTGTTACATGTATTCTTTATACTGTTTGGAATGGAATACTTTTCAGTGAGGTGTACTCATTCAGCTGTTCCAGCATTGGTTTCTGTACCCTGTTCCAGCATCTATTTATAGAAACGTCTGTTCAAGCATTACAGTTGCATGTTCTTTTTGCAACAGAAGTCAAGTTTTTTCCATTTTTTTTTTTTTTTTTTTTTTTTTTTAATTTAAACTTACTGTCTTTATGTGTGCTTATGTTTCTCTTGTTGCTTTGCATTTATCATCTTATTATGTCTGTGCTAATGCTGTCAATTTTTATTTCTTTTTTTGCATGTGGTTCGTTCCCCCCCCCCCCCTAAAAATTTTGTATTGTTCTATATTCCATGGATGCGTTATCCAGTTAATCCTGTTTTAAGCATTGTTCGTGTCACAATAGAGATGTTCCAGGTGAAGCTTTAGTGTGGGCTGCCAGGTGCAGACCTGGAGGTATTGTGTGTGGAGTTGTCATCAGTTAGGTATTGTGAACAAAATGGCACAGTGTGTTACCAGTGGACAGCGAGGATTGACTGTAGTCAGTAAAGGTTCTCTCTTGGTGTCCACTTCACTGGCCTCGCGTCTGAATGCTGGAACGGATGAGTGCACCAGATTGTTGCCATGTTTCGGGAACTTACAACATAATTGTATCAATTTTAGCAGATTTTTGCAATTCATTAGCTCTGACTTCTTAAAAAAGATAGCTAAGCTGGCAATTCCGGAAACGTACAACTTATTTATATTAATTTTAGTAGATTTTTGCAATTTATTAGCTCTGACTTCTTTTTTAAAAAAAAAAAAAAAAAGAAGAAAGGAAAGCTGGCAGTTTCGGAAACTTGCAGCATAAAATTCTTGTAGATTTTTGCAATTTATTAGCTCTAACTATGAAAAAAAAAAAAAAAAAAAAAACCACGAGAATAAGCTGGCATTTTCAGAAACTTACAACATAATGTTAGTTTTAGTAGATTTTTTGCAGTTTATTAGCTATAACTTCTTTTAACAAAAGGGAAAAAGAAAACCAAGCAGGCAATTTCGGAAACTTTCAACATACATTAATTTCAGTAGATTTTTGCAATTTATTACTTTAACTTCTTAAAAAAAGAAAGCTATGCTGGCAATTTCAGGAACTTACAACATAATTGTGTTCATTTCAAAAGCTCTGAAATATTTTAAAAAGGTTGAAATGACAGAAACAGTACAGGCCCGTTAATTACAGAAACATTGCCCAGAAATGGACAGTTTGTCACGATAATCTGTCGACTGATCTTCCAATCATCTTCATCTATCGGCATTCACGCCAAACAAAGGCTGTTCATAACAAAGATTATAAAGTATATTTCGCAAACACGCACCTAGACTGATACAAAACCAGAGTTCAACTGTTCATAACAAAGATTATAAAGTATATTTCTCACACATGCACATAGACTGATATAAAACCAGAGTTCACATTCACGTAAGTAAGTTTTGTTAATATTGTAACATGAGGTGGTAACATCAGATGGTGAGGAAGCGTGTTTGTACTATGCATCTTTATAATACATGTTCCTACATGGTACATGTACAGCGCAAATTTTGCATAATGCATAATTTGACCGAGATAAGAGTTAATCTAGTATCCAAGTCAGTAGCCTTCCATTTACACTCCACTTTATAACTTTTATCCTGTTAGTGTCACAGATGATGTTGAATTTTTTTTTTTTATGAGGAAAAGCAGAATCAGAGCCTAGGTTATTTAAGATCATAAATGTGTGTGTATCAAGTTCAAACATTTTGTTCAGTTAAGAGAGAAAGAAAAAAAAAAAAAAAATAACATAAAACATGCTTGAACAATGGTAATGTTTCTTCACAAAAAAAAAACCAGGAATTGAAAAACTTATTCAAAAACAAGGAAAACGCAAGATGAAGGAAACAATTGCGGCTTTAAAGTGCACTTGCTTAAATAAGAGGAGACTTGTTTTAACACAGCCGAGTGTTGGAGATCTCTCTACCTTGCACCATGAAATAAACCATCTCCACAGATGGTCACCTTTTAGTGTCCATCCACCAAATGTACATATAGCTGCACTGATTACAGTCATTTCCTTTTACTTGAAGAAACAACACCACCACCACACACACATCTAGCAATGACAAACAGCATGCAATATGATTGTAGATGGGTTGAAGGCATCATATACATCTATCTCCCAATAGAAGAAAAGTGAACAACAGCATCTAAGGAAAGGGGTTGCCATCTAACAAGGCACCTGACAAAATATAACGGTAACAATCCTAGGGTAAATGACTCGGTTAAACGCTGCAGATCGTATTACCTTCCAGTCCTTCACACTGAGACATGGAAATCGCATCCTCCCATACATCATCTTTGCTTTTGCTTCAGTCCCACCTTCTGTGCCACCTCAGTGGCATTGCACTCATGCCACTCATTGAAATTCCTCGCCCACAGCCTGGCCCAATCTGCCACAGCTGCATCACTGGCAGTCTAAAGGGAATGGTCTGTCAGTTCGTCACGAGATGACACTGCACTGCTGCCGAGTCACTTTGGTGGTGTTCAGTGGTGCCTGTTCTGATCCAACACATGTAGGGCATCACCTATTAAACCCGTTACTGATGACAATAATTGCGCCACCACGTCCGTCCAGTGACAGTCCAAATGAATTTGCTGATGCAGGTGACCCCGACAGAATCATACAAACGCTACAGACATGGGGAAGCAATGGAAACTGATGTCATGAGGGCAGGGCATGAATGGCCACAGAATTCAATCAATGCTCATTGATAAAGATGATGATGATAATGCTATGGGTTCCCATTCAGTACTCTCTACCCTTTTACTGTTTTTGTTGTTGTTGTTGTTTTTTTTGCTGTACCATCTTCTTTACCACCTTGGTGGCATTGCACCTTTGCCGCTCATGATCCAACATATGCAGGACACCACGTACTAAGCCCCCTATTGATGACAATTGCTTAGTTGCATAGCCAGTGTGAATGAACTTTTGCTCTGGTGGGCGCCACCATGTCCGTCCAACAACAGTCCCCATGAATTTGCCAAGACCTGTGACCGCATGACAGAATCAAACCAAGGCCACAGACGTGGAGAGATAATCGAAACTTGAGGTCACCATGAGAGCAATGCATGAAGGGCTACATAATTTTGGGGGATTTTTTTTTTTTTTTTTAAATGCTTATCTATGACGGCGAGGATGAAGGTAAGGCAACGGATTTCCATTCCATTCTGGGACTGCTTGACAGGACTTACTTTACACTTGCTTTCACATTATATATCCAGTATCATACTCCAGAATCAACCAGGCCTGAGAGATGCAGACACCTGCAATGTTGGTCAGGGAATTTGAGCAACTTTCAGAGATGCATCCATTAAGTGAATGGAACTCGACTGTGTGGTCCCAGCCTTCCCAACAAAGCCGGTAGCAAACTCAACTCTGGGTAGGAACCATCAGAGCCCGAAAAATCCCACAAATAAATGGTTCTAATGGAAATCAAACCCACAACCCCCCAGCCAGAAGTCTAAAACACTAACCACTTGGCCACTGCTGGTTGGGCAGGCTTAGAGTTTCATGAAACATTCTAGTTCTCAAAATGTGAAGCACGGTTTAATTTTCACCTGTTTTCAAACGCTTTCATTCACATATGTTAAATAAATGAAAGAAGATGAAAAAACAAAATCCACAATGGATAACCAGCCAGAACTCCATGACACTAACCACTTGGTCACTGCTGCTGGTTTGGCAGTCTCAGAGTTTCATGAAACATTCTCAGAATGAGAAGCATGGTTTAATTTTCACCTATCTTCAAACGTTTTCATTCACATATGTAAGTAAATGAAAGAGGATGAAGTAACAAAATCCACAATGGATAACTAGACGCATATACACAATGTCATCCAATCAAAAAGCATCGTAAAGTCCCTTTCCACCTACCAAATAAAACAAAGCAAAGCAAAAACAAATCACGAAAATAGGTTTCAGTTTCAGTAAGAAGGCTTCACTGCATATGGACTAGTCCATATACGCTACACCACTTCCGCTAAGTTTTGAGACCACAGTATGCATGATTTTAAACCGATGATAAATGAATTAACAAGTAAGATGAGAGAACTGAAGAAGGGGGTCTCGTGGCTACAACTCGGCGGATGTCTGACGTCCCCATTAGCCCAACGCACTGGTCAGACCTTGAGTGCCTACGTACCATGTTTTTTTGTTTTTTTTTTTTGTATGTGTGTGTAGTGATTGTGAATATACATGTGTGTGTATGATGTGTGGGCATGGACCCATGTGTGTGCATGGTCGCATGTGTGTGTGTGCGTGTATGTGCGTTTGTGTGCACGCATGTATGTGCGTGTGTGTGTGTGTGCGCCTGCATGCATGCGCACATGTGTATGCGTGTGCAGAGGTGCATGAGTGTGTGTGTGTGTGTATATGAGAGAAAATAGGAGATGAAAGAAAAAAAAACAAAAAAAAAAGGTGCAAATTCACTGCAATGATGAAAGGATAAAGGTTCAACCCCACCTATGGAAACTTACTGGTGTCGCTGCTCACATACGTTGGTACCCACATGGGGCGACGTGCCGCACAACAACAACGAGATAAAGCAGGAGAAAGAGGGCTGGGAAACTGCCTTCAAGCCTAATGTGTCAAGCATTTCAAACTTAACCTGTTCCCTGCCTGAGATGAATAACGCGCACGTCGTGAAAACCACAAATCGCTACACCCCGAACGGGCACCTCACGTCCTAACTTCATCACAGAAAGCAGAAAAATCTAAATGGGAGACGACCGTGTAAAATGTTTTCACCTCTTCTACTGATGTCAGGGCAACGGCCCTTTCCCTTCACATGACCATTCACTAACCATAGGGTTATGCAAATTACGAGTTGAAAGGTTAGAGCTGATTAGCGTACTCAACATGGCAGCGCGCGACCTAGCACATCGTCTAGTCGTCCCGTTTTCAAACGATATACTGCACTTGATGTGTTAGATGAAATTCTAAACGACAAAGACAGTGGCGAAGAAGACTTTGAAGGGTCGGATCCTGATAAAAGTGATGAGGAGACGGATGGGAATCAGCACCATCCACTTTTATCGGAGGTAGGTGCTGGTGATGACGTCGATCCTTTGTTCGTTCTGCGAGATAGCACCGAGGAGGAAAAGCGACGCTAGCGAGGGTGATGAAAGCAAAAATGGCGGATCCCGTGCCATCAACAAGTACTGCAACAAGATCATCGCCACAAAGTACCACAGCACAAAAGTGGTGCACCTGCTGTCCTCTATGCACGGCCACACTGAGGCACCGATTCCAGACCGGGGATGACGGGGTATCAAAATGCGTCCATCCGTTTCATCACAGTACAACAGGAATATGGGTGGGGTCGACAAACAAGACCAGCTGCTTCGCCCATATGACTGCACCCACAAGTCGATGAAATGGACGAAGAAATTTTTTTTTTTTTTCCATTTTCCTCAGGCTGCAGCCTGCAATGCCTTTATTTTGCAGAAGTCAAGAGGTGATGACTCCTGTAAAACTTTCTTAGGTTTTATGGAGAGTGTCATCACTTCTTGGATTTGGCCAGACCAGGTGCCTGCTGTGGAAGAGGGCAAAACAGATGATGAGGTGAGGATGGGCGCTAACACTTTTTTTTTCCACTGCCACCGACACCAAACAAGGCTGCCCCTACCAAGAAATTGTCGAGTTTGTACTAAGAAATTCAACGTGTGGAAGGAATCTCGCTACTATTGCCCCTCCAAGCCTGGATTGTGCTTAGGCCAGTGTTTCATGGACTATCACACCAAGTTTGTGTATTGGGAGTAGGTTCATCTCTGTCAGTTTTCCTTTTTTTTTTCTTAATTGTACATTTCATTCTCTTCTGCTTTTTTGTGTTCTTAGTTTTCCATTCTACAGCGTTTTTTTTTCTCACCAGTGCGCGTGTTCATTATTTTGTGAATGCTGTGACCAGACCGAGTGCCATCAGTGTCAGTGAAAGAAGTGCAAGTGGAGTACAAAATGAATCCCCTTGTGTGCTTCTTTGAACCACAATTTGGACAAAAAAAACAAAAAAAAAAAACCACCATCCCCTAAAGTTATGAAGCAGGGAATGCAGACAACCTGAGGATTATGTCCAAACCTATGAAGTTTAGTAAGCAAGTGCTGGATTCCTTTAGAACAGCGTGGCAGTAATGCGAGTACACTATGTTTAGAAACTCTAACACAGTTCCTACAGTATTTTGTGTGATCAGCACGGATACCATGTGTGTGTGTGTGTGTGTGTGTGTGTGTGTGTGTGTGTGTGGGGGGGGGGGGGGGGGGGGGTGTCTTTTTTTTTTACAGGGCAATGTTTATTTGTTTCTTCAGACTTTTTTTCCCCATTGTTGTCATTTTGACATTTACCAATATGTATTATACTATAACAATTTGGACCACACTGTGTGTACTTACATTTACAGTGATGTGTAAACACTAACAGAATTTTTTGTCAGTGTTTTACAGTTTTCTTTTGTGTTGTAACATGTGTATGTTTTCAGAAACTTTTCTTTTTTATAAAACCCCCATCCGTTATATTTCTGTCCCCCCCACCCTCCCCCCCCACACGGCTAACAAAATCACATTATTACTATATAGCATCATAGCTTTGGGTAAAAGCAAAGAGAAGCCATAAAATCTAAGTCATATGTCAATAAAAAATTTAAATAAATAAACAGTGATTCAGGTACTGAACCTACCCAAATAGTAAAATTATGCCCCTTTCTGGTAGAATTAGGGTACCCCCAGTAACATACAGATTGTTACACACAGGGACATTTATTGACAACAATATGAATCCCAGGTGTTTGTAATGTTGTTGAGCAAATACCAAAAGGTATTTTTGCTGTGTTTAGTGGGCTTTTATGTGGTGAATTGTTGTAAAACTCTCAAATTGAAAACAAAACGAAAACTTTTTTATCATATGTTATTAGTGTGAATCATCATTATTACCCACAAAATCAAATCAGAATGATGTGAAATTGTAGACAAGGGTCTGAGGAAGTAATCCACAAAAAATCTAACAACTCAAATGGATGAGTAATGTAGATGTTAGTGAGCATAAAATGAAAAGCATGATTATGCCCCTTTTTCATGTAAAAAAATAGTACCCCCAATTATGAGCAGATTGTCATCAAGAACAAGATTCCCTGGGATTTATTTGACTGTCATGTGTTAGTGCTGATGTTGAATAAATAGCAAGACCACTTTTTTTCAGTGTTTTGACTCATTCTATTTGTGTGCAATGTGTTTGTGTACACTCGAAAACTGTTATTTTTTGTAAAATGTTTATAATTATGTCAAATTCTGCTATACTAATTATCAACAAAATCAAGTCATTTTTTGACAGGACATTGTAGACAAATGCATAACAACAAAACATGCAAAAAATCAGAGAGATCTGTGAAGAAATAAGTGAGTAGCAACCATTTTATTGAACCTACAAAAAAAAAGCTAAATTTCACCTTGGCATACAGATATTCAAATGTGCTGTTATACTGTGGCAGTGAAGGGGTTAATTTCAACTCATCCCCCTCACCCTTGCATTGCCAAACCCAAGTTGATCCTGTGGCAGTCCCAGCATCCAAGTCCACGTGGAGCGTCAAACATCAAGCTCATCGTCAGGCAACCCAGACATCAGACGACTGAACTGCTGCCAAGTCGACTATTCAGTGATGCCTGCTCTGATCCAACATACCCAGGGCACTGTCTCCTGAGCCGTTTAATGACAATAATTGCTTGAGCACAGAGCCTGCATGAGCAAGCTCCCACCACTTGAGGCTAACACCGTGTCTGTCCAAGAACAGTTTCAATGAACTTGCAGATACCAAGGAGCTGGACATGCTAACCAAAGGCATGGGATGAGGAGAAGAAACCAAAGCCAGGCCACCATGAGAGACCAGGGCCCATGGAGGGCAACAGACTGCTTACGATTGTCAATTCAGATGAACGTGATGGGAATGATGCTGTGGCGCTCCTTTCTGATCTGAGATCACACAGCAGGGCTGTTTCCTCAGTATCTCCTACACACATACATAAGGGGGATGCTGGGTTCTGGCAGTCTACCCTCGATATGGACTAGTCCGCACGCACTGACTGTACAGGAGGGTGACATCAGGCCACAGTATGCTGGTGTCTTGCACTTGAACACCATGGGGTCTGCTGCACTGGTCCACACACACTGATCAAAGGAAGAATGCTGTACTGGGCATTGGGGTGGAGTGGGGGGGGGGGGGGGGGGGGGGGATCCAAAATGATAAAACCATCTAATACAGTAACCTATTTCCTACAATACTTCAATATCTTAATTCCTGCCAGCAAACAATCCATTTCAAAACAACATGCAATGTAGCATCTAAAAGATAGTTGAATCCATAGGTGTTAACAAAAACAGACAATGCCAACCATCAATTATAAATACTGGATTGAACAAGGGGCATGAACACTTACTGCTGGATCCAGAGTTTTCGTTTCTCTTGGTTTCATGAACTTGGTTCTACAGTGCTAAGGTGACTGAGGGTCCAGAACAGGGCCTTGTGGGATACATGAAGAGCTGGCCTGGTCTTGAAATCAACGTCTTTAAGCAGCGTGGTGTTCTGAACGTCATTCACAGCACCAGCATTCTTCAAATGACTTGTTCAAGGTCTAGCCTTTCAGCACATTTTTGTATCCACAAGTAGATTCTTTTTCATGTGACCATCATCCCTAATCAACTATAAAACCTCTAAGGGAAACATCCTTTTCTCTCTATTTTTAAAAGCTTCACTCCCAGTACAGAGTTCTTACATAAAACACGATTACATACTTATTAATTTAATTTTCCAATCAAAATTCTTTATCATGTCAATCAGGTCCAGCGAGCTCTTCACCCAACAACACCCAAAACTTTGACAGACGTTTTCAAAAGACACAAAGAACATTCAACATGCAGTCTCAGACATGAGGTATGCCTCACCACTGCAATTCAGCAGACCTCTGTTGCCTGAATTATCTCATTTTTGGGGTGGTTTAACTGATGTTTTCCACCCCAATTTGCCATTTCAAATGTTTGAAACTGGTCAGTCTTACTCTCTAGTGGAGTGACAAATGAAAGACACTGGTACAGCATTATCTTCCCTTGGGTTTGCACGTGCCTGACATTTTCATGGGTGACACTTTGAAATTTTCAAAAACCTGAAAGGCAGGGGTCCAGGGGCCGCCCAGGCCCTGGTGGGGTGCAGGGGCAACGCCCCCTGCTGGGGGGTCTGGGGGGCAAAGCCCCCCAGAAGCCGAAGCTTTTAAGGCATAAAAGAAGCAAAAGTCTGCTTCTCCTGGGAGCATTTTGATGCAAGTAGTAATAATTTTTTTATGATGGCATAGTATCACAGACTATGACTATGAAAATAGTACTTTTCAAGTCCCAGTACTATTTCTGAACACTTAAACTGAAGAATATACACACATACAGTGGTACATATAGCTTCATTACTTGCAAAGCCAAAATACACTAGGACTTTCAGTATATATTGTGATCAAAGTATAGCATCATCACACACAGGCTACAGCATACATGGGAGTTAAGGGATTAAAACTAACCTTACAAAGGCAGTGAAGCACCCATCTCAAGCAACAGTATAGGTCTGCAGCTCTGTGAATTTCACCAAGGCAGAAAGCCTATCTCACAAACCACAATGTGGAAGCAGTTCTGTGATTCCCATGAAGGTAAAGAGTCCAACTCACAAGCCACAACATGGCAACAGTTCTGGAGTATCCAACTCACAAGCCACAATTAGGGACAATATATCTATGAATATGAAATCAGTTCTATGATTTCCACAAAGGTAAATACACTAACTCTCTCAAGCCACAATATTAGGGCAGCAGTTCTTGACTATGAAGGTGACCAGTCTATATGACAGCAGTTTCTGGATTCCAGTGAAGACAGAAGCACCATTCACTGGCCACTGATAGTTCTGGGAATCTCAACATTGCATAGCATCCTCACTCACAGTGCATTAATGTATTATTGTTGTTGTTGTTTGTTGTTGTTGTTGTTGTTGTTGTTGTTGTTGTGTGTGTGTGTGTTTAAGTTTAAGGTCTTTTCAAAAATGTGTTATAGACTTGGGACAATGGGAGTGTCAATGTTTTGGAAGGAAAAGGGACAAAAGTGTGTGTTTGGTTCATATATGTGCATTTGTACGTGTGCTTCTGTGTGTGTGTGTGTGCCCGCGCACGCTAAGTAGGTTGGTAATGAAGGAGAGAGAGAGAGAGAGAGAGAGAAAGAAATGTCACAAAACTCGGTGTAGATATCCAGGGAAAAAAAATTGGGTTTCTGGATGATGAAAGTCTTGTTGCACTTAAAAAAAAAAAAAAAAAAAAAAAAAAACAACTGAGCCTTTATCAGTTCATGATCTTGATCACACCGAGGCCGTTCACACTAGAGCGATCGCCGAGTTCGGAATCAATTCGCGCTAGGCGGGCGCCTGAGCCCTTCGCTGCGTTCACACCTCCCCACATACCTTTTTTTTTTTTTTTTTCTTAGTTTTACTTTTCTCCTACCTTCTGGTATTTCTTGTGATTGGCGTCATTCGCATGTTGTCGTAATTTCTTTTGCCGCTGGTTCCCTATTTGATGGTTTAGGAGCAAATGATGCAAAACCACGCGCCGGGCAAAGTAAGTTTTCGACACCAAATGCCGTGGGCGAAGAGCCTTCGGCGTCCGTTTCTTGCAGCCATTCCCACCGCCACTTGTTTTTAACTCCCTCCTCAACAGCCTGAAGTTTCGAAGAATCGTCCGATTCTGTCAAGTATGGCATCTTGGTTGATTTCCACGAAGAGCTGTAGTCTGTTCGATTCTCACTCAGCTAGATGTCGGCCTAACCCACGCGCGAGGCAGAAAAGCAAAATGGCGGCATTACGCTCGTTGAAAAACTTGGATCGGATCTCGGATGAAGTAAGAAACGAACGCCAGTGGGGTTTTTTTTTTTTTTTTTTTTTTTTTTTTTTTTTGACAGAATTTCCCCCAGCCGGATTTCCGATTTGGTGCAATCTCGATAGCCGGAATTCCGGCTCCCAGCCGGAAAGGTGTCACCCATGCATTTTTTTTTTTTTTGTTTTTGTTTTCGTGTACGCAGGCCAATACTCCTGCGGACACTCCATGTATTGACAGGCAAGGATTAATCCCATCTACCCAACAAAGCGAGTGAAAATTTGTGTATGACCATTTTTTATCCCGCCATTAAGGCAACCATACTTTGGGGAAGGTGCATGCTATGTGTAACGTGTCATCCATACCAACGGCCAAACTGGCCTTCTCTTCCGAAAGTTGGTGATGGGATTTTACGTGTGTGCAAGATGTTATGCATGCGTTCACACACGGAACCTCGGTTTATAGTCTCATTCGAAGGACTGTGTGGGAAATGGAGTCAGAACCAATCTTAACTCCTAGCGAAAAATCCCAACCGAAACAGCCTGGAGGAGGTTCAAACCTGCAACCCAAGATCACCAGTCCGGCGCTCTACCACTAGGCTATTCCGCCCCCGGACAGAGAGTTCAAATCTGTGCACAATTATCAAGGCACAGAACAAACATCGCAACTTTTCAACAGATACATGTTCATACATCAGGTGAAATCAACAGAGAATGGATATCAAAAGTACACAAATAAAATGTCACAAAATCAAAAAAGTATCATTAAATCCCCTCCACCTACCAAAAGATACAAATTAGCACACACACACACAAAAAAATCAAAAACAAAACATGGAAAGAGAAGCAGCAAATCAACCCCACCCCAACCCCATCTGAAATGCCGAGTTCATCGACAACATCTACTCATCCATGTCATGTGATCATCAGTGACACTGCCAACAGTGACTCACTGGAAAGCATCAGCACTGCTGAATGCAGCCTTCCACTTGTTGGGCCCCCCCATGAACATCCTCCTCCTCCTGAACCCAGTCGCTCCACAGGCTTCCTCTTCACACAGCTTTTTTCCTCACATGGCACGAGACGTCTCTCCATCTCTGGTCACTCACTTTGTTCCCTCCTTCTGTCTGTTGTCTCTATCCCTTCTCTCTACAAACACATCCACATGAACACATGAGTTCACTTATCAAAGTCCATTTCTTGAAGACATGTTTAAACCCCTTTCCATTCGCTGCCTGGTCCCTTTAGTCCACATCATCTTTATTCTACTACCCCCACCCCCCTCCCTTGTTCCCCCACCCCCTTTTTATACAACACTGCTGCGTCTCTCTGTATGCAAGTCTCTCTCTTCCCTGTCCAACCACTTCCCACACTCCATCCCTTCTCCCCAACTCGGAGGAAGCAGAAACTGTCATGGCGTCTTACTTCAAATCCATCTTGCATCGGTGCTTCAAACTACAGTCCAGATTCCACTTTGCAGGGTGTTTCAACACACACCCCTACCTGCAGCCCCCCCCCCCCCCCCCCCCCCCCCACTTCCCTTGCCCCTCCCCTTCATTTCACAATTATAGCCCAAAGACTCCTATACCCAGAACCCGAGCATTTGTTCTCCCCGACTCGCACACACACACACATATACATGAAACAATCTTTGGGTCTCACAACACTGTCCCCCCCCCCTCCTGCATTACACATATGCACTGTTCAGTCAACATACTGGGTTTTTTTTTCATTTGATACACATATGCACTGTTCAGTCAACATACTGGGTTTTTTTTTTTTCATTTGATACACGTAAAATGGATCACAGCGATGTCCAAAAGAATCAAACTCCTGTACACCATGAAACAAATGGGAAAAAATCTGAAACAAGATTTTGCCACTTTTCAGCTGCCCAAGAATTCTTCGGTTTATGTGATTCCTTTCTTATAAAAAGCATTATGAAGCATTCTGTTACATTATATACAGCTAGAGTTCAATGATTCAAATACCCTGAATTATTAGCGCTTACTGCTCTTCTTGAAAAACCAATCAACTTTTAAAAGCAATCTGGCAACAATTCTGGTTAAAAAAAAAATTCCTTTTCACTCACTGAGCTATGGTTTACACATAAATAACCTAGATTAAAAACCATTCTTAACAGAAGTTGCGATTAGGACGGAAGCAGCAGCAGCAGCAGAAACTTGCATTGTGCCAGGTCCCTTTCACCAGCCTGAACTGCACAGCAACGCCACTCATCCCATGCATGCTAGGTAATTTCCAGTTGCTTCCTTAACAATTTTGTTGAGACAGTTTTCCAGACTGCAGTATTACACGACAAAATCATTTCAAGTGATGTGACAATTCATGCAGAAAGTGGGTGGGGTAGGGGTTCACTGATCCATACTGTCATGGAAAATTGCTCCTCGCACCATCACGCAATGGGCGTCTCACACCATCATGCAATGGGCGTCTCACACCATCACACAATGGGCGTCTCACACCATCATGCAATGGGCGTCTCACACCATCATGCAATGGGCGTCTCACACCATCACGCAATGGGCGTCTTGTTGCCGCTGGCCACCAGCAGGAACCTGAAAGCCACGTCTACTTTCGGGAGGCAAATTTCTTGACGCGGGCGGAGGCAGGAGAGGACTTACTGGCCATGAGGCGACTCTGTGGCGTAGTTGCAGGGGATGAGCGGGGGGACAGGACTTTTCGCTTCGGAGGGGGGCTGCCTGGTGAAGTGGGCGACGTCGGCGATTTCATCTGTAAAACAGATCAGTGTATGCATGTTAGAGTGTGTGTGTGTGTATGTGTGTGTGTGTGTGTTAGTGAGTGTGTGTATGTGTGTGTGTGTGTGTGTGTGTGTGTGTGTGCGCGTGTGTGTGTGTGTGCTTGTTTATATTGCATGCATCTGTGTCTTGTCTACTATGTGTGAGTGACATGGTGTATGTGTGTGTGCAACACATTTTATTGACAAAAAATGTATGCAAGAGTGTGACATTTTGTAAAACAGAAATGTTACAAAAAAAAAAAAAAGCTGCGTAATATACAAATCCTTTAGACTTGCACACAAATACTTGAACAACAACAAACTCTTCTCCCTTCCTGTACATTATATACAAATACACACACAATTCAATCATACGCTGTCTTCCTTTGGCAGACATGCATTAAAACACATGCACCCAGTGTAACCATGTTGTTGTTTAAAGGCTATGCTACGGCAGACAGATATAATGGTCGTTACTTTTGTATTTTTTGTTGTGCGAACAGTCCATTCATTAGAACAAACAAGGCCAGTGGTTTTGATTCTTCATCTGCAATGTATGCATGTTTTTGATTGATGTCAGGAATTTAATTAAATTCAATAAAAACACAAAACACCGTCTTTTTTCAGCAAGCTTTCGAGCCACTGCTCTTCTTCAGGCTGCATGACAACAAGTGACGCAACAGAAAAAATGACGTCCTTTGGTGACATTATCTGTGACATCAGAAACTGCTGGTTAGATTTGAAACGCATCAACTTGTCTGTCAAGCTGCAGCAAGTAGGAAATAGCTTATGGGGGTAAACCAGATCCAGCTGAAGCGGATGCAAATTGATCTTGGTCGTTGCTCATCTTGATGAAAACAAATGAATGGCCAGTTCAAAGCTAATTCTACTCACGTCTGGGTTTGTCGGTGGATCCATGATGTCAGGAATTTCTCATCAATGATTTTCATTTGAGTCGGTAAAAATGTACGCTGTAGTGTCTAGGAGACAGGCAAACCAACACGGCTACATGATCTGATTGACACATCATAATCCGTTTCCTAGGAAGACAATTCAGCAGGCAGGGCAGTGAGAATTACCCGTTGTGTGGCCAGCTCAAAGAAAGCATCTGTAGAGCCAAGTCATGACTTGGGACAGCTGACATCAGATGTTGTGAACATCCTTGTGTGACAACAGAACAGTGTTAATGGTTGAATTATTCAGTGTCTGGTAAACTCCTTTGGAACGGCGGAAACTTCTACTGCCCGTGCTTGGTGACGACATGTGTGCTCAGGTCGGCAAGGTTCCTACACACTCCCAATAACAAAATTCCAGGAGTTTCAAGGAGCATACAAACCCTGTCACCAGGTCCACTGCAGGAACTTTAGAACTAGCCAGGGCACCCGTTATCATTTTCTTTTTGGATTCAGCGTCGTTGTATAGTGTATTTCCTCTACACTGAATTCATCGCAAGCATTCTTTTTCCAAGGATCTGAAAAGTGCAAGAACTTCGTGAAGTTGAAATCTGTTTTCAGAGGAGCCAAAATCCAGCAAGTCCAATGCCTGATGAAAACTGGCGCTACGCAGCTATCCATGTTGAAGAACTACAAAGTCTACCGCAGTGGAGACAGCTGCTGGCAGTCTCTTATAAAAACCCTGTAAGGTAGGGAACTCCTAAGCATGCCATAGTGGACATATGCTTGGTATGCTGTTTGCTCGGTCTCTGTTTTTATTATGTACTGGCTGTTTATTTAAGCATGTTATATGCATGCATTTGTGAGTATATATATTCTGCTGATAAGCAAGATGTGGAACATGTGTGAAAAAGAGTCAAATAATAACAATGAATAAGGAAATGTCATGTAATGAACTTATGGAAAAATGGACAATTATGTTACGAAGCAATGTTCCTGAGGTCTGAATAAGTGATATTTACAAGGGCGACACTTTGAAAATCTTTAAAACTGAAAATGAGGCAGGGGTCCAGGGGTCCCAGCAATGGCGCAACATAGGCTAACAAAGATCGCTGGACCTGTGTTGTCTTCAATGATAGAGAGCGCTTCCCCATTTCCAGTTGTCTGCTACAGTGCTGCTTCGGTCATATATACTGCCAATTCAACTTTTTTTTTTTGAATGACAAAACTTGAAAAACTGAATTTCATCTGGGGCCTTGCCAAGAAAATGGATTTCAGTCACCCAGACAGACAGAAGAGTGGCACCCATGTAATTATTATGTAGATATATGTACGTGTATTTCTATCTTTCTATCTCCCTCTTTATATATATATATATATATATATATATATATATATATATATATATATGTGTGTGTGTGTGTGTGTGTAAAGTGAAGTGGACAGACTCGTGCTGAATCTAAATTTCATTGATAACTCACATGGAGAAGATGATGGAAAGGTCAATTTAATATAACATGTGTTCAATGCGCCCACATGTGTATGAGTATGAGTACATGATCGTGTGCAATTAAGTCATGAGCTTGGACTAGATATGTCCATCTAGTTTAGGGTTAGAGATACTGTAAATGGCAGATAGGTGGACAGATGCCATTAGCAAGAATATCTCGTTTAGTCAGTCATCCACCAGGCTGTCTGGAACAGGGGTTCCAGTATGTTCCAGACTCTCTCCTACTGTCAACTGCATCGTGGTCTGAACAGCATAAGCACGAGGTGCATGACAGAGAAATTCCACAGGCAGAACTGCTGGCATCATCAGGGGAAAAAAAGGGTTACACTTGAAAAACAAGCGAACAGATTTTGCTTAATCTACGGTAAGGTAATGTTGCTTACAGCCAAGCCAACAGCAAAGGACCAAATCAGGGCTGTCGATGCACTGAAGTCAACTCTCAAGTCATTATAAAAAGAAAGAAAAACACCAAAAAACACCCTCATTCACAACCCTTTAAAATACATGTTCTGAAAAACACCAGGAACTTTGTTAAAAATCTCTCCTCCGTAAAATCTTACAGCAGATGAAAAAATGTTAATCTCTTCCAAAAATTCAAAGATCACCTCAGGTAGGACATCTCTGAACAAGGTTTTCATCATGACATTGAGTCTGTTGTAAAATGTCTATGTCTCACATAATGCAAGTTCCAACACTCTAAAAGTGTGTATTTCACTGTGAGTGGTACATGACATTGAATGCACCATGGAGCTTCTTCACCTTTCAAAGATAAGAATGGGTATAAAAGGAGAAGCCTGTATGCAAACAGCACAAGACTCTTCTTTATGGCTGCCTTGGGAACTCTGTAAAAACAACCAGCCTAACCTCATCTGTCATCTACTCCATGTCTGGAAATTATGACTGACTGCACATGTTACATATTTATGTATGTATCTACTGTAGCGCACTGGCTGAGCGAATCATTAATGTGAAAATTTCTTTCACCTCTCATGTTGCGATTTGAAGAGGATGGAAGCAAGAGTGGATACATCATCAAGATAAAAGTGTCAAAAGAAAAAAAAACTCTAGACGAAAATGATTTAGCGAATAAAATCTGCTAACGAACCCATTTCTGACACACAGCCCTCTCTAATCCCCCCTCCCCTCCCCCACCCTCCTCCAGGTACGATTCCCAAACACCCCAGCACACTCACACACTCCCTGACAGACAAACTCATACCTCGGAGAACCCTGCCTCGATTTTGCGGGTGGCCGGCCCTTTCTCTACGGCCCGAGCATGCTGACCAAAGTAGAGGCTGCATGTAGTCTCCGAAATATTCTTTTCTACTGGTGCACACCTGAACAATCATGAGGGTCTTTCCATCTCCTCCTAAAATGGAAAAAAAAGAAAAGCTGTGACACAGCAGCAAGGCAGCAACCCTCTGTGTCCTATCTGTTCCTCCAGAAGAGGTTTCTTAAACATCACTGCTTACCAAATTGAGCTCAACAGTCAAAAAGTAATGAAACTTTGCATCACCCTGAGAGGCAGATCAGCTAAAACTCAATATAGAACACTCAACACCAACTGCAAGCAACAAGGCTGACTGACAACAGACCTTACCCAGGGAGTCTTGCAGCAGGTATGTCAATTTTGAATTGCGAAAGGGGATGTGACTCCGTTTGGTTTTCAGGGCATAGATGACTTCCCCTAGACACAAAAGGGACTTGTTGATGTTCTGGGCCTCTTTCAGACGCACTCCATCCGCGCCTGATTTGCTCACACGCTCCGACCCCGCCAAATCAACCAAATTCAGCCGACCTGAAACACAAACGCATTGACACTTAATCTGAGGTTTCAACTGGGTCCCTGTTCTGTCCTCCCAAACCCCATCCCCGTTTTAAGTTGAAAAACCATCAAACCTCAACACTTTAGTAACATCAAATTTCCATGCCTTTAGTTTTCCAGATGTAATGATAAACATGTGTAGATTTCTTTCAAATGACCAACTCATGGTAGAATCCTGAATTGTTGAAGCAGGTTGCTAGTTTTCCCATGGCCATTCACTGCATCTAGAATGAAGAAGACTGAATGAAAGGCCTGCTTTACTACAGCTAAAACACTTTTCTACTGTGCAATATTGTAACCTTGACCTCTCACATTGAATTCGACCAGATTCTTTTCCTCGATTTCAATGCCCATGAAATGTATAAAGACTTGTCTACTAGACTACGTTTTTTTTTTCTTTCTTTTTTTTATTTTTAAATCACAAATTTGTACAAGTCTTCACATCTTTCAAAAGAACTTCACAAATGGATGCAAACAATACGAACATGTTTTTCTGTCACTTTTTGCTCGTCTTCTTCAATCTGATGATTTTCAAATGTTCCCCTCCAGGTAACTGTTGAGGTTCTTGCTATAGTTTCTGCCCTCAAAATCTAGCACACAGACTTTTCTCATCTCCACCGATTCTCTTTAACACTATCAACACAGATCCTCGATCTGCTCTATGTGCCCAGTTGGCACTGCAGTCACAACTCTGAAATTCCCTCAGGACACCTGATTTTTACCATTTTTAATTGTTTTTCCTTAATTTAAAAGCCTAAATCTGACTGTGACTTTGTTTTTGCACAGTAAAATAGAGCTATCTTTTGTCTTCTTGATGATAAATGTCTTAAAAGTCAAAATAATTCATTTTGTTGTTAACGAGTTGAAAATGACATACTTTGAATAAGGAGCAATGATTCAGTGCTTGAAGATGCCAATGGATTGGTTACTTTCTTCTCAAATTAACCAGTGAAATCATCCGTTACTAACTTGCTAACTGGTATGGTATGACGTAGGAAGGACTGTATCTGTATGCTAACACCACTGATTAAAAATTCTCCAGGAAATATGGCTATTTTTTGTTTTAAAGAGACCATCGCTATCATTCTCGTGATGTGTCCTGAGTGATAGATCGCTTGCCACAAGTATTTTCACCCCACGTCACCGAGTGGCAAGTCGGGCGGCGTGATCATTCTCGCAGCATGCTGCAAAAAAGTGAAGGCCACCATTGGCTAAAACCACACCATACTTTTGTAAATACATGAACTAAACTGTTTTTATCAGTTTTCTCATCACAGTCCCTGGCAATATTGTCACTAAAGACAATGTTTCAGCTGCTAGGAATGCTGCACATCAAGTACAGCAAGAAATGAAGGAATTGATACCTGGCCCAATCTGTGAGTTGCACCATCACTCTGTTAGACACTTCACATTCAATGAATGTGTGGCTCAAACATACCACAAACAAACAAACAAAAAAAAGGTTTGCCATCTCACCATGGGTAACTGTCTTTGTGGTGCGATTCACTCCAACCACAGACACACACAGCAGACAATGGGAGCGTGAGGAGTGCTCGTTCATGTTGGTGGACGCAGTGGCACGGTTCCTCCTCCCCTCCTCAAACACCTGCACACAGAAAGGATGAAGAAGACAGTGTCCAAGGCCCATATCTTTGGCTGACATAGTAGTGTCTGAACCTTTCCTAACTTTAAAGGGCAGGTTGAACTGGGTGATAGTCATGAGTACAAAATAACCCTAACGTGAGTTTCTAGTTGGAGCGCAACCTATTACCCATGTAAGGTACTATTAGCATTAAGATCTATTTACCACAGTGGCACATGTTTTATGCACCATCAGTTTAGAAATGTTTGTGAAGAAATTATGTCTTCTATGACATTCTTTGATAGCAATGACAATGACACTCTGTACAGGTGGTCAAGTCTGATGTCAAAACGTCCATGACACACAAAGTAACGCTCACACATCACACTGAACTTTACAATTGCTGGCTTCTCACTTGCCCATTCAGGGACCGAGTGGAAAGACGCTGGTTCTATGGAGGTCAGCCCTTGTGCTGTATGAGAAAATCCAATCAGGTACCCACCCAAGCTTGCACATGCACATGCACACATGGCATCAATTAGCAGTCGATTTCCAATCACTGCCTACATGCACTTTCTGTGTGCTAGTCACCCCCTCTCTGCCCTTTCTATGTGTCACAATCACTAAGCAATTTCTTATGAGCAAGGCACTACCTCAAAGCATTTTCTGAGGTGTAAGGAATTACCTCTTAGCATTTTTTGTGTGCGAGTGTGTAACTCCTACCACTTGCTCTTTATGAAACATTACCTTTTGGCTCTTTGTACATGCAAGTCACTGCCTGTCAGCATGTTTTTAATGTGTGAATCATCAGCTCCTGGCATTTTTCAATAGTGAGTCACTGAATCATAGCATTTTTTTTTAAAACATCTGTGCAAGACACTATCAGCAGTCGTTACCTGATTCACCTCTTGCAGAGAGGTGACCTCCTTGATGACCAGGCCAGGCACATAGTAACCCCCTTCATCCCCCTTCATCTTCACCTCCAGCTTGTTGCTGTTGTCTGAGTTCAGCAGGTCCCTGTGGGGAAGTAGACAACATCTTCACGATCACAAAAAGTGTGGAAAAACAAAAAACAAACCCAGCAAACATCCTCTGAAGTCAGCTGTTCAAACAAGTACATTGTCTCAGTCGAGAACTCTGCCCTTTAGTTCTTCCCACCCTTCCCATCCCGAACACACACTCACTTAAACTCTTGCATTGGATACGCACGCCCAGACACAAAAAGCCCTACTCACCGAATGGTTTCATTGTAGATCTCCATGACGCTGACCTCGATGGTGAAGTCCCAGTCCTCCCTGTCTGTTGTTTCCACAAACAACTCCCGCAGAGCACGCTGGTTGATGCCTGGGTCCTCCGCAGACCCCTGCACGCCCACAACCTCTGTCAGTGTCCACACTGGACAGCCCTTAAGGTCCGATGGGTTCAAAGGTTAATGATGTCCACACTGTTCAGACCTTAAGGTCCTATGGGTTCAAAGGTCAATGATGTCCACACTGGATACACCTTAAGGTCCTATGGGTTCAAAGGTCAATGATGTCCACACTGGACAGACCTTAAGGTCCTATGGGTTAAAAGGTCAATGATGTCCACACTGGACAGCCCTTAAGGTCCTATGGGTTCAAAAGGTCAATGATGTCCACACTGGATAGACCTTAAGGTCCTATGGGTTAAAAGGTCAATGATGTCCACACTGGACAGACCTTTAAGGTCCGATGGGTTTAAAGGTTGTCAGGGTTCACTGACATTGTTACGTGAGCCTGTATAGATAGTTCTATTGGAGGCACTCTTGTTTGAACTTCTGCATGTGCGGACTGATCATGTTCCATCAATCCATGTCAGTGTATATCTTGCGTAGATCGCGCATCAAAGTCAATATTCCCTCTATGTGTGCTAGTGTGAGCCGGCGAACATTTTCCGCTCACGTCGCATGCGTGTGTGTACGTCAGTGGATATCTGTGTGACAGCACAGCTTGCTTGGGGGAGGGTATGGAGATATCTTGAACTCTTTAAAGTTTTCCGTGAAGTGGGGAAATTGGGCCATGCATCATCCTCACTGTGAATTGTCCAATCATAGTTAGCCTTCCGTTGAATTATCCAATCATAGCCAAGTTCACAGTAAAAAAAACAGGTTGGGGGTTAGGTGAACAGTCGCGCTCAGTGTTTCTGCAGCTGATTCAGAGTGGAAGTCTCTGACAGTTTGTGTGTGATGTTTTTCTATTTTGGGAAGTCCAGGGAATCCTTTTAGGAACCTCGTGTTTCAGGGTTCTGACTTACGGTTTAGCGAAGCTGCCTCGAGTCTGGAGGGGACTGATTCTGTGTTTCTGTCTAATATTCTTCTCGCTGTTGGAGGTACAGTGGAAGGACTGCTGTTACTGTAATTTGTGAAACAGCAAGTAGCCTAAGTTTTGCTGGAGCTGCACTGAAGAGGTGGAGGGACTTGTGCCGTTTATTTATTTGGTACTAGTGTCTTCCCTGGAGCCATGGTGCGATTGGAAAACCTGGTGAACGCGCTGTGTTCTTGTTGAACTGTAACCTGTTTTCCTGAAACCCTGGTGGGGTGAAGACTTGGTTGCTGTGGTTGGGTGCTGTGGACGTGCCTGTCTAGGATGGCCTTGGTGGCGCTGGACAACCCATCTCGGAGTTGGGCCAGACACATGTTGGTTCAAGGTACATTTGGTACAATTCGGTGTAGACATTTTAGTAATCCTGTCATCTGAACCTGGTTTGTGGTTGAATTGAGCCAGGATACGAGGGACTCAGAAGGAAATCCTTATCTTATTTGTTGATTTGGCAGCGGAGGCCGGAAGCTGTCTGAGGTGCCAGGCAAGGGGCAGTGTTAGTGCCAGGAAGGGCTACTGGTTTTGTAATTTAAACAGTGTATTGTTTGCATTGAGTAGTTATGTAGACTGATATGATTTTGGGCATGTAAGATCAATGTAGGGCGTTTTGCGCATGTGTAAGTACATTCATTTGTGTGATCTTTCAATTGTTTCAGTCACTGGAACCTGTCGGTGTCAGTATGGTCTTTTAGCCTTTTTAGCAGGCCTTAATGCCAGACCAGGAATTATGTATTTGTGTGGTTGCTAGTACTGTTGGCACCTGCCTGGAAGTTAACCAGGGGAGACGGCCCATTGTTGGGAATCGTTGGGTTTAAGTCGTATATGATGATATGTTTATCACCCTTATGATGATATGTTTGTTAACCTTACATGCGTTGCTCAGTCAGTTGGAGTAAGCCAGCTGGATATCTTAGCTGAAGATCAACTTAACACAGACTGACAGCCCTGGAAGTGTTTTTGGCGCTGTGATGTGGTGTGTGAGTGGTTGTCCCAGGGTTCGGACATAGGCTGTAAGTTGTAAGTGATGTTTACAGCAGTGGCAGTGACAGTGACCGACAGATTTATATTGGGCATTAAGTATCTGCATCTTTTATCTCTTGTTTTCTAAGTTACAGATGATTGGACCTTGTTCCTAACATTGGGAATTATGTTGGAAGCCATGCATGTTTTTTAAGGTTGTTCTGCTATCTAAGAAAAGTACTTAATAGTGGATATGCAGTTGGACCAGGCTATGGGTTTTGAGTCGGACTGAAGTTTGACTTTGATTTTGTGCTACTGTGTGGCACTGATGTCTTGTAAAGTGAGCTGTGTATAGTCTGTCTGGAAATCTCTCTCGTTTTATACAAATGAATGATGATTAGACTAAGGCTAGGCTAGTTGCTAACGCTGGGTTTATAAATTTGGATAAGGTTACCACTGTGTGCATCTTGTGATTGGAATAGGTTAGTTGGAATAGGTTAGTTTAAGAGACAGAACATCCAACAGTAGTGACTTTGACTCCCATGTGTTGAGCTAACGATGAGTGTGAATTTAGTATGTGTAGGGTCCTATGGGATTCATGATAGATTCTTAGTTGGGGATGCGCCTGTATGTGTCCACAGAAATCTCCCTGTTCTCCTGCCTTATCTGGTGATGGGATCCCTGTGCGAGGAGTGGCACAGTGTGGACTACGGTTCCTGTTGCTGCGCGACAGTTCTAAGTGGTGCATGTGAATGATGATGACAAACAGGGCTGTTTTGAGGTAACAGCATTGGATATTATTTCCCAGATCGAGAGTGAGCCTTCGTTCGTCAGTTGCGGAGTAGACTACCCAGTGTGTGACAGACACCAGCAGAAATCCTTAGTGACTTCAAATTTATTTAGTTAATATCATTGTGCAGTGGGCTTAGTGTCACTGTTTGTGCGTGTCGCAAGCTGCACAGTTTTTCAAGACAATTCGTCTTTTCGTGTGGTGGCAAGAGACATTTAGATAAGCATTTCTTATATTTTGGGTAGCTTGGTTGGGCCATTCTGTGCGAGTGTGTTGTAGCAACCCAATTATTGGATTGTCAATTGGTCACGCATGCTTTTAGGTGCCAAGTTGTTGGAATGTAATGGAATGTATCCGGTTTAGTTAAACCTTGAATGTATGTGTTACAGAATTGTGTGTTTGGGCATTCTATATCAGTGATTGGTCTGTCTTTGTGTTGGAGTTAATTCCCTGGTTGCTGGCTTGTGTCTGAGCCAGTAAGTGAATTTGCTGTGCAGGTCTCGGATTCACGGTGTCCTGTTGGGCCAATAGCCAAGGTGTTATCGGTCGTGTGGGTTGCATTGCAGGGTAGCGATGCATCACACCAGGCTGGGCACATTGGGATTTGACCCAAACTAAGTTTAGTCGTAAATTAGTTTCATCACCTTATGTTAGTTTTGTTGTGCAGTGACTAGAAATCTGTGTGGAATTGTGTCAAGGGCTTGAATGTTTGAGTTTGAGAGAGAGTGATCGTGTGGGTAGTGAGTGGAATATTCAATGTTATGGACCCCCAGTGTCATGGTTTGAATGAAATTATGTGTGTGAACTGGTCATCTGTTTCTGGACTGCTTATTTGAGTTAGGGCGCTAAGTATTGTAGGTCTGTAAGTCTGTCTGTCCTTCCTTAGCTAGTTCAGGTCTTAGCGAGCCTGACAAAGGTTAAGGTCCTAAAGCCTACTGGCCATGGGGGCAGTGAACTGTGCTAGTTTCACCGAGTCCACAGCATGGCGTAATTGAAGCCGTAGCCCATCCCTCTCCTTCCACCACCTCTGATATTCCCTGAACTGAATCCGGAACCCCTTTCACTGCTGAGTAGACACAGAGGGTTTTCAAGGGGAAAAAAACAACCAGCTCTAGAAGTGACCAGCTCTACAAGTGATTCAAACTCAAGACTGTCAGCTCTGCAGATGCTTAAACGACTTTGCCCATGGGCCCCATCCTATGGGGCAACGTAATCACAGAACAAAAAACAAACCTTTTAATGTACAACACACCAAAAGTATGACGCGACCTCAGCATGCCTCACTGCTCTCCCTTGCACTAGTGGAGGGTGTTTCTGCTTCACACAGGTTTCAGGGGATAAGTTAAACAATTATCCCTGTTAATCAAGTCTCATAAACTGTGCCAGAATAATGACTGAAGAAGGCAACAACACTGACGAGGAGAGACAGTGACTCACCTGACCACTTTCTCAACAGCTATGTCCACAAATGACGCGAAGCAAATGATGAAGGGTCAAGATGCTCCTGAAGCTCAAACCTCAGCGTTTACTTCCATTCACAGCAAAATGTAGGGGTATTCACAAACGGCATAAAACCCTCAATCACAGCAGCTCTATATGTTTATAGCTAGTCATGTCAGCGGTGCCTTAATGATTGTTAAGTCAAAGATGAAGTGGCTGACTTTGTGTGTAATGGTCATCATGATTGCATCATGTGAAAGGCAGTGCCTGTGAGCAAGATGAATGAGTGCTGATTGCCATCAAAAATGTATTTACCAGGACTGCTCTTTTAAGTGGCTAAAAAGCCTGATTTTTGTACGAACATAATTGCTGTATTGTAAACCATTAACCGATCACAGAACTCAACATAGCAGCCATTTTGAAAGGGAGTCAATAACAGAGGAACATCTGCTAAAGTGACATCTGAATATCAATACTGTTGAGAAAGTTGTTGTGTTTTCTGCACACATGAGAGAAAAGTGGACTTTCTTTCATCAGTGTGTTAAATATGCTGACAATGAAACATTTTCATTTGTGAAGGGCCACCAAGAAAAACAAACAAACAAAACGGACTCTTATCTTAAGGAGAACATGATGTTTAAATGTTTGCCTTACACAGGGAATTGTAGTAACAACAGATTTTGGGTTGGGAATATGTGTGTCGTCAAACTCATTAAATGGACCATGCTGCAGGACAGCAAGTGATACAGCAACTATCTGAGGGCAAAATCACATCCAAGGACTGCGACCATACCATTCTGCATGATCCAACGCCTGACAGAAAAAACAAACAAAACTAGGTGTCTGCATGGCTGACATATGCCAGTCTGGGGAGGTGGTTGGGGGTGGGGCGTCCTGAAGGCACACCCATCTGGAAATGCTTTTGAAACAATCGCTACGATCTTTGTGATCTGGTGCATTCTAGACATCATTTTAAGACTGACATAAGTAATCCCCAATATGCAGTGGATCCCTTTGTTTGATTATTTTTTTTCCCACCTTCTGCGTATAACCTTTTTCTCCAGTTGATAATTGTGGTGGTGGTGAAGAGAGAGAGAGAGAGAGAGAGAGAGAGAGAGAGAGAGAGAGAGAGAGAGAGAGAGAGAGTTAGTGAGTGAGTGTGTGTGTGTGTGTGTGTGTGTGTGTGTGTGTGTGTGTGTGTGAAAGGCAGAGAATTGTTCCAATGGTGGAATTCCTCCAAATGGGCACTACTTGGCTTTTCGATTTTTAATAACATTTAAAAAAAAAAAAAAAAAAAAAAAAAAAAACAATACAAAACTAGGCTTTCATTTGAAAAAAACACATACACACACCATTTGAAATTTGATGAACATTTAAGTCCGTTAAGAAATAAAGACACAAAAAAAAGATACCGAGTCCATAAAGACCTATGTTTTGTGTGTCATGGACTTCAGAAGTTTCCTACCTCCATGGTGAAGGTCTTGCCAGATCCAGTCTGCCCGTAGGCAAATATGCAGACATGGTATCCGTCCACACAGCTTGTTACCAAATCCTTGACCTCATTATTAAACACCTGCACAGACATACCAAAACATCTCATCTAACACCTGCAGAGACGTAGCACTCAACACATCCTATTAGGAACTTACACAGCACATGAACACACCTCATCCAACACCTGCACAGGCACATGAACACACCTCATCCAACCCCGCACACTCACATCAACACACCTCATCCAACACCTGCATACTCACATCAACACACCTCATCCAACACCTGCATACTCACATCAACACACCTCTCCAACACCTGCATACTCACATCAACACACCTCATCCAACACCTGCACACTCACATCAACACACCTCATCCAACACCTGCACACTCACATCAACACATCTCATCCAACACCTGCATACTCACATCAACACACCTCATCCAACACCTGTACTCTAACATCAACACACCTCATCTTACACCTGCACACTCACATCAACACATCCCATCAGCAACTTACACAGCACATGAACACACCTAATCAAACACCGGGACATACTGTGCAGAAAACAAGGCCCACTTTAGTAAGTGAACGAAAACAAAAGTGGACTGAAAACCTGGAACAACAACAAAAATTGCTTCACTCCTTACATTCAACACTCTCTCCAGGGAGAGCAGACAGAATTTTACGTGTACACATCTGTGGTACTGCTTTGGAAATGAAGCCCATTTTGACAGATGAATGAAAACATAAGCAAACAGAGAGAAAAACTGGGGGGGGGGCAACACAAAAACAAAAAAAACCAGGTGGTTCCCTACGATTGCAGCCCACTTTCCCCAGAAGAGAGTGGACAGAATTTCGTACATACAAATATGTGGTGATGTTCAAGTGAAACAAACCAACACAACAATCAACCGAAAACATCTGAAAACAAGGAGGGCACTGGGGGCACTGGGGGAAAGCGGTGACCTCTTTCATGGTCAGCCCTCCGGAAAACGCAGACCTCCACCAATGTCAAACGGATCCTGGATCCATCCTGTGATCCGGATCTGCAGCCAAATGTCATGGGCTCGCCCTCAAGCTACCTTTCATCTTTCTTCAGTGTCTGGTTAACACCACTCAGTAATATAGTTCTTTCTTCAGAGTCTGGTTAACACCACTCAGTCATAGTTCTTTCTTCCGTGTTTGGTTAACGCCAGTCAGCGATAGTTCTTTCTTCCGTGTTTGGTTAACGCCAGTCAGTGATAGTTCTTGCTACAGAGTTTGGTTAACGCCAGTCTGTGATAGTTCTTGCTACAGATTTGGTTAACGCCAGTCTGTGATAGTTCTTGCTACAGAGTTTGGTTAACGCCAGTCTGTGATAGTTCTTGCTACAGAGTTTGGTTAACGCCAGTCAGTGATAGTTCTTGCTACAGAGTTTGGTTAACGCCAGTCTGTGATAGTTCTTGCTACAGAGTTTGGTTAACGCCAGTCAGCGATAGTTCTTGCTACAGAGTTTGGTTAACGCCAGTCAGCGATAGTTCTTGCTACAGAGTTTGGTTAACCAGTCAGTGACAGTTCTTACTACAGAGTTTGGTTAACGCCAGTCTGTGATAGTTCTTACTACCGAGAGTTTGGTTAATTCTACTCAGTGACAGTTCTTACACACAAATGTGTGTCTCTGATGCATTAATTTCCTGTCTGACGCAATGGAATTCAGTCCAGTAGAACTGAATCCAGTGCATCATTAAAACGTACCAAAATTTACCGTGACGCAATGACTTTCTCCTGTACACATTGCAACTCCAAGCAGCGCGTCATGTTAAAGCACTTTAATCTGATCCGCTTCAATGGCAGTCGATAAAAAAAGTAAACTGTCTTGATGTTTTAGAATGTTCTTAAATCGATAAACATTTTTCGCTTGACAACTCTTCTCTGCTGAAAACCAACAAGAGTCATCAAATTAGACAACCAAGTCTATGATTGGACCACAGGTGATTCAGCCACATGCAAACTGCAGGGAAAAATGTATGTAATTCGGCTTTCCAGTGATAAAACCGACAGTTCTCTGTAGCTTGCTGGTGATAATCCAGCGAATGGAATGAAAGTGAAATGATCCATGCAACACAACCGGTTCAGATAATGAAAATGGGCTCCGTTATGGACGTAGGAATGTGTTGCGCACAATCCAAGAGTGGCCAACCGACACAGTTTTGTGAAAGGTTCCACGAATATTCATCACTTGTCTCTCTGTTTGTCACCTGGCTCCCGTTGATCATTGCAAGGCAACTGGAATATGGTCAAATGATGATGTTCAGTACTGATGGAACTGGTGCACGCTGTTTAAATTCGGCGATAATCGCAAAGGATATCCCAAACATCAAGTTTCACTATTAAAATCCTGACAGTGTGGATGTTCACACTTATTCACTTTAGTTAACATTTTACTAACATTCAAACACTAATCTAAATAAATAATGTTAAGTATAAGCTGGACCGTTTTATTTACTTTGTTGATAGCACTTCTTATCCGTTTCTGTCTAATTTTTTCTGTGTGTATTTGTGTGTGAGAGATAAAATACACTGTGTGTGTGTGTGTGTGTGTGTGTGTGTGTGTGTGTGTGTGTGTGTGTGCGCACGCGTATGGTTTTCAGTACATTTACAAGCAGTTATAAAGTGTGTGACCCCCTAAATATTTTTGTGACCCCCCTGAAGATTTGGAAACGAGTTTTTCGCGCCAAATCTAACCCCCCTAATTTTCAGAAAATAATTATCACTGCCAGTCCTACAGTTTTCATGGAATCCTGCTGTCCGAAAAACCATCCAAACCAACAAACACAGATGAAAACATTATCCCCCCCCCCCCCCGGGTGGGCAGTAACTTAGGGATTTATCCGAACAACGACTAAAACAGTCTATCGATCCAGACCTGAGGATGGCTTACCTCAGTTTGAGAACTGTTGTCCGAGAAGACCCGGTCGAAATAGAAAGTCTGGCTGCGACCCTTGATGTTGATGAGTCCCGTCATCAAAGGGGTTGTAGGTCACCACGTTCTCGGCCTGAGGACCTGTTCCGTCCTCTCTGATTACTGGTCGCACCCGGCACAGCACACGAATGTTCCCTGAAGACAGTAAGGGATGGGGATTTGAGGGTGTTCTCAGGTAACTGAAAACAGATTCTATTTCATCCCTCGTTTGCAAATAATGAGGATACACAGTGGAGTCTGCTTCAAATTATCTTCGGGTGACAGAAGAAACTTGGACATGTTAGCAAATCGCCATGTTCGGTGAATAAGGTCTCATGATGTCTGTCAGATTTGAAACAAGTGAATGCCACATAGCTAACGAGTGACATAGCAAGACAATCACAGTAAGCACTCATCTGACCCATTCTTGTTCCCTCAAGAGATGTATCCATAGACAGACTGTCATATTTAAAAGAAAAAAAAACATCCTGTACAGATTATTCAATGACTGAACAACAACTGCATGAGCAATCCATACATTTCTGGTCAACCTGTAGCAATTACCCTCGTTGAAGAATTCAATCACAGTATCTACAACATCAGCATTAACTATTACTGAGATCATGGAGAAGCCAATGCGTGCATGCGTATGTGTGTGTGTGTGTGTGTGTGTGTGTGTGTGTGTGTGTGTGTGTGTGTGTGTGCACGTGTGCCTGCCTGCCTGTATGTATGTGTATGTGTGCGTGTTCGTGTGTGTGTGTGTGTGTGTGTGTGTGTTTGTCATGCTTATATTTTTAGATGTTAGATTATTTAAACTTGTAAAAGCACCCTGTAGATTACATTGTTAGGATGGGATAGTGATATTGATATTCTGGACAAAGCTACTGCATTTCAAGCATTAAAGCAAGTATGTAAAATAAATGGAGGCTAGGCGAAATTATGAGTTGATTTCAGTTTGCTCATATGATAGACACTGGTATCATTGCCTAGAAAATACACTTGTCCCAAAGCCAGGACATCACGTTGAAAATGACGGCGATGAAAATGTAGTATCAACACAGAATATTATAAGCGTCAAACAAGACTGCAAAATGTGACTGTGCAATCCTGAGACTTGAGTCAGTTATTCGGATTTATGTTAACCGAACTCCACAGCACTTCTGCTTCCATCGCAGTTACTGCCATGAGTGAAACCAAGCAAAGTTTCTTACCTTTCAGCTCTACCAGCTGATTGTAGTGCTCTTTGCGTCGTTTTATCTCTTGGCGATACATGGCTAACAACTCGTTATACCGTTCCATGATCTCGTCAATCACTTTCATCATCTGCAATTCAATTCAATTCATCGTCGTCTTACAAAAATTGTTTTGTAATGATCATAAACTTAACAATATTAAAAGCATTCATATGATTATAAAATTTGAAATGTTACTAATATTAACGTATACACTCACACCCATACACACACAGTGATGAACTGTATGCACATGCATACACTAACATGCATGCACTTTCACATGCACATACACTCACTCACACACATACATGCATGGAGAGAGAGAGAGAGAGAGAGAGAGAGAGAGAGAGACAGACAGACAGACAGACAGACAGACAGACAGACAGACAGAGACAGAGATAGAGTTACAAACTAAGTTGCGCATAAAGTGAGGTTGAATGATGATAAGAATAAATCTGCAAGTTCAATTTCCAATGGAAGGCCAAAGAAAGAAGCAGCAAATCCTGCAAATTCTGTAGCAGAACTGTGATCAACTGCCATGTCACTGATGCCAACGGTCATGTCATTGCTCGTTTCAGAACTGTCATGTCATTGCTCCAGAAACTGTCATCAACTGTCATGTCATCAATGCTAACTGTCATGTCATTGTCTGTTGCTGAAGTGGTATGTTTCGTCATTGTACTGTGTGTTTCTGAATTGCTATCAACTGTAATGACATTGTCTATTACAGAACTGTTGTCAACTATTATGTAATCATCTGCTGCAGAATATTTATCGGTTGTCCTGTCATCAATTATATATACATACATACATACATATATACATATATATATATATATATATCTATATCTCTATGAGATCCAAGGAAAGGTGTTCTGCACAATTCTTAGCCGCTGATAATGCTTGGGTTATTGAACAGCAGAGCTGACCACTCAGACTGTTCCGTATCTTTTGATCTCCCTTGCATCCTTAAATGGATCCTCAAGCATAGGCTCAAAGATTGTCCATTACATTTTATACTGTTTGCGTAATATTTTTAGTTTTCAACAACTTTTTTTCCTCTCCACACTTTCGTTTTGTTTAATTCTACTACCTTTCGCTGGCTGCTTTGGGGGTGCTGTTGGATTTTTTCGAACCCTTGGCGGTCGGAAAACCACAGAATTATGGACTGTGGTGTGTCTCAATCTGACGCCAAGAGCACAGACACAATCAGCCGTGTCTTCCTGATGAGTCCGATCCAGCGGACGAAAGGCCTCGGAGCAGGCGATAAATATAGATCTGTCTTCGAGAGGGATTGCGACAGTTTCCTCATGCAGCTGGTGAAGGGTTTTCATATTTATGATATACATTTTCCCCATTTACTTCAAATTTTTTCCCCCCTCTCAATTTCAAATCTTTGCCAAATCATTACTATAATGATGGAAGAATTGTTAACCTGCACTTGTTTTCCCCCCCACTATTTAATGTTCAGATATATATATATATATATATATATAAGTCAAAGTCAAGTCAAGTAAACTTTATTATCTCAATTTGAGAAATTAATTTGTGGTCACACACATTCACAGCAAATAAACAATAATTTAGCCACATTACCCATTTTCTCACATATGACATACATTCATATAGAGGAATTTGGATTTCAATTAAACATCTTCTCGGTTCATGAAATCAATGGACAGGGGAATAAAACTTTGTTTAAATCTGACACTTCTGCATTAACCGATATATATATATATATATACATATATATGTCGCAGAACTGTTATCCACTTTCACATCGTTATCTGTTGCAGTCCTGTTATCAGCTGTCATATCACTGGCTGTGGCGGTAGTGTGTTATCATTTATGTTACTGACTGTTGTAGAATTGTTGCTAACCATCATGCCACTCAGTTGCAGCACTGTTATCAACTGTCATGTCATCATCATTATAAACTGTCATGTCATCATTGTCCGTTGCAAAATTGTTATCAACTGTCATGTCACTCTGTTGCAGAACTGTTATCAATTGTCATGTTACTGACTGTTGCAAAATCATTGTCAACCTACACGTCATCAGTGTTTTCAGAACTGTTGTCATTCTGTTGAAGAAGTCCTGTTATCGCCTGCTATGTCCATTGACTATTGCAAACTTGTTGTCACTTACCATGGCACCTTCTGTCATAGAATCAATGTGAACTGCAATGTCACTTTCATTTCCAATTGTGCCACTGTCTGTTGCAGAATTGTCGTTGGCTGGAACGCCATTGTCTGTTGCAGAATTGTCGTCGGCTGGAATGCCATTGTCTGTTGCAGAATTGTCGTCGGCTGGAATGCCATTGTCTGTTGCAGAATTGTTGTCAGATGGAATGCCATTGTCTGTTGCAGAATTGTCTGCTGGAATGCCATTGTCTGTTGCAGAATTGTTGTCAGATGGAATGCCACTGTCTGTTGCAGAATTGTTGTCAGATGGAATGCCATTGTCTGTTGCAGAATTGTTGTCAGATGGAATGCCATTGTCTGTTGCAGAATTGTTGTCAGATGAAATGCCATTGTCTGTTGCAGAATAGTTATCAGCTGAAGTGCGTCTGTTGCAGAATTGTTGTCAGATGGAATGCCATTGTCTGTTGCAGAATTGTTGTCAGATGGAATGCCATTGTCTGTTGCAGAATTGTTGTCAGACGGAATGCCATTGTCTGTTGCAGAACTGTTGTCAGATGGAATGCCATTGTCTGTTGCAGAATTGTCCTCAGCTGGAATGCCATTGTCTGTTGCAGAATTGTTGTCAGATGGAATGTCATTGTCTGTTGCAGAACTGCTGTCAGATGGAATGCCATTGTCTGTTACAGAATGTTGTCAGATGGAATGCCATTGCCTGTTGCAGAATTGTTGTCAGATGGAATGCCACTGTCTGTTGCAGAATTGTTGTCAGATGGAATGCCATTGTCTGTTGCAGAACTGCTGTCAGATGGAATGCCATTGTCTGTTGCAGAATTGTTGTCAGATGGAATGCCACTGTCTGTTGCAGAATTGTTGTCAGATGGAATGCCACTGTCTGTTGCAGAATTGTCAGATGGAATGCCACTGTCTGTTGCAGAATTGTCAGATGGAATGCCATGTCTCTGTTGCAGAATTGTCAGATGGAATGCCACTGTCTGTTGCAGAATTGTCAGATGGAATGCCATTGTCTGTTGCAGAATTGTTGTCAGATGGAATGCCACTGTCTGTTGCAGAATTGTCAGATGGAATGCCACTGTCTGTTGCAGAATTGTCAGATGGAATGACACTGTCTGTTGCAGAATTGCTATCAACTATCACATCACTGACTGTTGCAGAATTGCTGTCAACTGTCACATCACTGACTGTTGCAGAATTGCTGTCAACTGTCATATCACTGACTGTTGCAGAATTGTTCAACTGTCCTGTCACTGATTGTTGCAGAATTGTTGTCAACTGTCATGTCACTGACTGTTGCAGAATCGTCAACTATCATGTCACTGACTACTTGAGAATTGTTGTCAACTATCATCATGTCTGTGGCACCACTGTAATCAAGTGGTCAGGTCATCATCAGTGCAAAGCCGTGCATCCTCGCTTTGACAGAGCTGAGTGATGGGGGGCATGCATTTGATACAAATCCCTTTATGCTGCAGTACAAAGCAGCGAAATGGGCAAGTTCAATCTTGCAAGACCATTTCTAAACAGAAAAGGCATGACTGGGGGGGGGGAGGTGGGGTGGGAGGAAAAGCCAGCAAACACTGCATATGTCACCAATGGTTGCATCCCTCTTTTTCATTCACCATTTACACCTAAATGTCTGATTTACGATTTCTTTACACAAAATAGTAAACCGTCTATGCTTACAGACTGGAAAAGAAAAGAGAGAGAGAGACAGAGACAGAGAGAGAGAGAGAGAAAAAAAGGAAAAACAAACAAATGTCTGCTAACCTCATTTTGTGTCTTCACCACCTCAACATCGATGAGGTCAGGGAACTGGTGGGCTTCGTGGGCCAGGTCAGTGTAAGACACCTTGAGGCTATCGCAGGCTGACTGCAGGTTGATCGCATCAAGGCGTGTTTTACCAAGGGACTTCTCCATGTCTTGCATGTGCTCCACCATTTTTTGGTAGGCCTCGCTAATCTCTTGCTCCTTGCTATGATGCTCCTCCTCCGTTTTCTCTCCTCCAGGAGTTTCCTCAGCATGCTATTCTCTTCCTGCACCTTCTCCAGCTGTGGTAAGGGGGAGGGAGGGGGAGGGAGGTTGTTCAGTCAGTCAGACACATAGTAACTCTTCCAGAGTTAATCCAACGTTTACCCCTGGTTCCCGGGTCACCCACGACCCAGGGACACGAAAGAATCATCACACCTGTTTTGACCTTTTTGTGTCTGTTAGCCAAATTTGGAGCATGTGCATCAGGAGGAAAAGAAATAATCGGTTTCACCATTTGAAGTACACATTTCCACTCACCCACACTTTGAATCAGAAATGGCAGCGCACTGAACATGGGTCGTGGGCAACCCATGATGTTAGTTAAGGTTATAAAGTCATGAGAACTTCAGGCCAGTAAGCTCGAGTGCCACCAACATCATCTGTACAGGAATGAACACGGTAAAAAAAAACACATAGGTAAGCCTGCATAAGTTGTAAAGCTCATGGCACACCGTTGCAAGTGTGCAGTCTGACGAAGGTTAATCAATATCCATCGAACAGTTGCTGTGGTTACTTTTCTGTTCAGCAACTTTTCTGTTTCAATCAGTTAATAAGTTACCTCTGCTTTTCGTTTCAATCAGTGAGTAACTTTTCTGTTGGCTGGGCTATAAGCAACATTATCTTATCTTAACTTTTCTGTTTCAGTCAATCAGTTAATAAGTTATCTCTGCTTTTCTGTTTTAACTAGTCAGTAACTTTTCTGTTTCAATCGATCAACTGATAAGTTACCTTTGCTTGCTTTAAATCAACCCACTAATCAGTTTTCTATTTCAATCAGTTGGGCAGTCAGTTTTCTGTTTCAGTCACGCCATGACAAGGCCCTTACTGATCGGCTGGGCTATAAACAAACATCAATTACAAACACTGAATTGTAATTCAATCAACCAGTTGCCCGACTGGTTCAGTCAATGATTTAACAAGGTATGAGAGCATAGTAATGATATGCTGATGGTAATAAGAAAAAAAAACAAGATAAAAAAACAGCATAATGATATGACGATGTCATAATTATGCCATAATGACAGTATAAGGTTCTGTCAACAATCTAACAAGGTATGAGAGTATAGTAATGATATGCTGATGGTATAAAGAAAAAAACTAGGATAAAACAGCATAATGATATGACGATGACATAATTATGCCATTAATGACAATATAAGGAAATTTTTTCTAAAATTACATTTAATCTAACATATCTACCTTGGCTCGCGAATGCAATAAACGACAAGATGAAATGGTATAATCAATAATGATGAGATAATGATGGCATGTCAATTATATAATGACAATGCAACAATAAAATGATGGTATACTGGTTCGAGGTTTTTTTTTTTTTTTGTGGCTGTCCCATCTGTGCCACCTCAGTGGCATCGCACCCACACCACTCATTCCAACCTCCTGTCCACAATCACAACCTGCCACGGCCCGCCATGGACCCGGCACCAGCAATCCACAAGGAGCAGTCAATGTTAGTCGTAAAGAGGCAACCCACTGGAGGAGACACTGCACTGCTGCCTAGCCACCTTGGTGGTGTTCAGTGGTGCCTGTTCTGATCTAACATACACACCTACTAATCCCCCTATTCATGACAATAATTCTTAGTCACGGAGCCGCCATGAGTGGGCTCTCCCTCCGGAGAGCACCACAGTGTCTGTCCAGCAACAGCCCCAGAAACCTGCCAATACCGATGACCCCAATGGAATCAAACCAAGGCCACAGATGTGGAGAGGACATAAAAACTGAGGAGACCCAGAGAGGACATTGAAACTGAGGTCACCATGAGAGCAGGGCAAGAAGGGCCACGGAATTTCAGACTTTTTTTTTTTCAATTCTTATGTATGACAATGAGGATGATGCAGATGGTACTACAAATTTCCATTCTGGTCTGTGACTGCATGACAGAGTTGTACTCTATGCTTAGTTCCATAACATATATCGGAGTCAACCAGGCCCAAGAGATACAGACACCTTTGGTGTTGGTCAGGAAATCTGAGCAACACTCACAGAGATACATCCATTAATTATGTGGATGAAAACTCGACTGTGTGGTCCCAGTCTTCCTCACTGAGCCCAAACCTAACATAAGGAGGAGCGGTTGGGGCAGAAAAATCCCACATAGGCTCTGAATGGAATCGACCCATGACCTCCCAACTGAGAGTCCTCAACGCCAACCACTTCGCCATGGCAGCTGGTTGATTATATGACAATAATACAGGCCAGTTGATATCATGAGGACCTGATGACGCTGATGGTTCATCAGCAGGAACCCACCCTCTCCTTGATAGCTGCCACCTCCTGCAACAGGTTGTCCACAATCTGGTCTCTTTTCTGGAAGACGTTTGTCCACTCTGCCAGCTGCTTCTCCTGCTTGACCATCTTGGTCTTGGTGTCCTCTGACTCCACCTCCACCTGTACGACCTTCGTGACCACCTGGAACCACCACAACCACAGCAGGTGTGAAAAAAAGACAAGAAACCACTTCCACCACAAGCAACCCTACCACCAAATCACTCATGCATTTGATGTTCAGAAGGCACACTTTTGACTCGTTTCCCAGTCAGGCATGGAAATGGCCAGCATGTGAAGTAGTTTTTGTTAGAATAGGAGAGAGAATAAAAGTTAGGACCTGCTGTTTATAGTTTCCCCGTTTCTTTCACGCATCTTGACTGCTTATCACACACTCACAAATGTCAGTGCTCACACGGCAATGCACACGTCCCCAGACCCACACGGCTTGTGCAAATGCTCGAGTTCCTGTGCACATACACCCACACATCAAAACACACAAGCATGCAATTCAGCTTCATTCAGCCTCATGATGATTACTGGCCTTTCTGACTTATACACAATAACAAACAGTGCACCATTCACCCTTACACATAAAAAATCCATCATGCAGTGACACATGTTACACCTCTCACCAACTCTACATTATCCAACTGCAATCCCCCCTCACACACACACACACACACACACACACACACACACACACACACACTACCCATCACCGACTTTCCCTTCACCCCCACACAGCTAAACATACTACAGTATAAACCTTGTCAACTCTCCACACAGCTATACATACCACAGTATAAACCTTGTCAATTCTCCACACAGCTAAACATACCACAGTATATACCTTGTCAACTCTCCACACAGCTAAACATACCACAGTATATACCTTGTCAACTCTCCACACAGCTAAACATACTACAGTATATACCTTGTCAACTCTCCCACACAGCTATACATACTACAGTATATACCTTGTCACTCTCTCCACACAGCTAAACATACCACAGTATATACCTTGTCAACTCTCCACACAGCAAACGTATACATACCACAGTATATACCTTGTCACTCTCCACACAGCTATACAAACCACAGTATATACCCTGTCAACATCTCCCACACAGCTAACATACTACAAAAAAAGGACCTTGTCAACACACCGCACAGCTAAACACACAACAGCTATATACCACACAACACAACTCACATCACACACAGCTAACATACACACAGTATATACCTTGTCAACTCTCTGCACAGCTAACACGTACCACAGTATATACCTTGTCACACACACACAGCTAACGTCACTACAGTATATACCTTGTCAACTCTCCACACATCACACACACATGCAAAACAAAACAAGCAAGGACCTCAAATCATCCCCAAACAAAAAGGCACCCATATACACAAAAAGGACCTCACATCACACACAATAGCTCACATCACACACACATAGCTCATATCACACACAACCTCACACATCACCACACATCACACACAATAGCTCACATCACACACAATGGCTCACATCACACACACAATACAGGACCTCACATCACACACCACACACAGAACCTCACATCACACACCACAATAGAACCTCACATCACACACACACAGGCTCATATCACACACACACACACAGGACCTCACATCACACACACACACATAGAACCTCACACACGCACACAGGACCTCAAATCACATTACACACCACACAGGACCTCACATCACACACCACAATAGAACCTCACATCACACACCACACAGAACCTCACGTCACACACCACATAGGACCTCACATCACACATGACACACACACACAGGACCTCACATCACACACCACACAGGACCTCACATCACATCACACCTCACACAGGACCACACAGGACCTCACATCACACAGGACCTCACATCACACACCAAATAGGACCTCACACCACACACCACAAAGGACCTCACATCACACACACAGGACCTCACATCACACACACACAGGACCTCACACACACACACACACCTCACATCACACACCACATAGGACCTCACATCACACACACACACAGGACCTCACACCACACACACACACAGGACCTCACACCACACAGGACCTCACATCACACACACACCACACCACCACACCACACACAGGACCTCACATCACACACCACACAGGACCTCACACCACACAGGACCTCACATCACACACCACAGGACCTCACACACACACACACAGGACCTCACATCACACACCACACAGGACCTCACACCACACACCACACAGGACCTCACACCACACACCACACAGGACCTCACATCACACACCACACAGGACCTCACATCACACCACACAGGACCACACACACACACACAGGAACTCACTCACACCACACAGGACACACACACAGGACCTCACATCACACCACACAGGACCTCACATCACACACCACACACGACCTCACACACACACAGGACCTCACATCACACACCCATATACAGCATTACAGGGCTTCCTATCACACACCACAAGTAACCTAAAGTGGCTGGAATACATCATTTTGTAAACTACTGGATTCATGATCCTGGTGATCATGGCATTAATGGGTTTGCATCTCTGCCAGGCCCTTTTGGTACAGGGGGGATTGTTCCTACAAAGAAGCCTCTAATCAAACAACAAAGGAGTCTCACATCACTGAACACAAAGGAACAGACCTCACATCAAACAGCACAAAACGCACGCTGCACAAAGAGGCCTCACATCAGTCAGCACACAGGGGATTGCATCACACAGCACAAAATGGCTTCATATCAACACACACCAAAAATTCCCGAATGAGCCTTCACCTCAGGGTCCTTGGCCATGTTGACTGCCCAGTTGGTTTTCATTTCTCGCAGCTGTTGAGCAGTTCGTCGCCCTGTCGCGTTGGCTTCCTCTAGCTCTGCGCGCAGGGAGGACTCACTTCTTTTTCAAATCCGTTCGAGAGTTGTTTATTTCTGTCAATCTGTGAGGGCGATAAAAGATAAAACATAAGATACAGAAAAAGTTTCCCATGTTTCCTCAATTTCTCTCTCTCTCTATTAAAGAAAATTGGCATTTTCTTTGATTCATTCTCTCTCTCTCTGTCTCGCTAAGAAAGGTGGTATTTTTATTTGCACAGAACACAAAGCTGCCAACTTCTGGGAACAGAATATCCTGGAAAGAGGAGAAGATTGGGGTTGGGGGCCAAAGGGGGAAGAGGACGGTAAAAGGTATGTCCTCCTGAGGGCAGTATGTCACTGTCACCAGTTAACACAGCAGCCTTTTACTTCAGGGTGAAGACCTTGTCCACCACATATAGAAAATAAAAATCTTAACATAACATCAGATAGCTCCTTATGTCACCTTATGTCACTGTCATGGATGATCACTAGTTTAACCGTTTGTTCCTTGTGTCACCATCACCACTAAGGCAATCCCACACAGCAAAGAACTGACCAGTCTTGCCAATGGCCCACTCAGGCAATCCTACACAGCGAAGAACTCACCGGCTTGCCTATGGCCCACTAAGGCAATCCCACACAGCGAAGAACCCACCGTCTTGCCTATGGCCCACTAAGGCAATCCCACACAGCGAAGAACCCACCGGTCTTGCCTATGGCCCACTAAGGCAATCCTACACAGCGAAGAACTCACCGGTCTTGCCTATGGCCCACTAGCGCGAAGAACTCACCGGTCTTGCCTATGGCCCACTAAGGCAATCCTACACAGCGAAGAACTCACCGGTCTTGCCTATGGCCCACTAAGGCAATCCCACACAGCGAAAAACTCACTTTTGTTCCAATCTGCTGAGCTTCCTCTGCACATTGCACTTTTCATTCTCCATCATCTCTATCTGGGCCCTCCATATCCGCCTCCTTCTCCACCCACTGCCTCTCCTTCCGCCTCAGCAAGTCACTGCAGTCCAACAGCTGCCTGCTCAGGGTCTCCTTCTCCTCCTCCGCCTTCTGCAGCAGACAACAACATACAAAGACAGCGTCAGTCTGATGGGTATGGTGGGTGCCGTCACCCGCTGACTTTTTCTTTCTTTCCTTTTTTTTTTTTTTTTTTTTTTTGATTTTTTTTTTTCTCTTCTTGCATATTGCCTTTATGAACACAAAGGATGCAAGATTCTTTGTAAATTTCTCAACTTCAGAGTAATACCTGTGTCACGGTTGGGATATGTGACCTTCACCCTCACTCCATCACAGTCTGGATGTGACAGTTGTCTCACTCACTCAGACAGGATATGACACAGAGCCTAACTCAATACTCACTCAGTCGCAGACAGGGTATGACACACAGCCTCACTCAATACTCACTCGGTCACAGACAGGATATGACACACAGCCTCACTCAATACTCACTCGGTCACAGACAGGATATGACACACACACAGCCTCACTCAATACTCACTCGGTCACAGACAGGATATGACACACAGCCTCACTCAATACTCACTCGGTCACAGACAGGATATGACACAGAGCCTAACTCAATACTCATTCGGTCACAGACAGGATATGACACACAGCCTAACTCAATACTCATTCGGTCACAGACAGGATATGACACAGAGCCTAACTCAATACTCATTCAGTCACAGACAGGATATGACACAGAGCCTCACTCAATACTCACTCAGTCACAGAGAGGATATGACACAGAGCCTCACTCAATACTCACTCAGTCACAGAGAGGATATGACACAGAGCCTCACTCAATACTCACTCGGTCACAGACAGGATATGACACAGAGCCTAACTCAATACTCATTCGGTCACAGACAGGATATGACACAGAGCCTCACTCAATACTCATTCGGTCACAGACAGGATATGACACAGAGCCTCACTCAATACTCACTCAGTCACAGACAGGATATGACACAGAGCCTCACTCAATACTCACTCAGTCACAGACAGGATATGACACAGAGCCTCACTCAATACTCATCACTCTCTCAGTCACAGATTGAACATGACATTCACAGCCTCACTTTCACAGACAGGACACGGTCTCTCTCCTTTCACAGATTGACAGGACATTTACACTCGCCCTTTCACAGACAGGACTACGCACTCATCCTTTCACAGACAGGACACAACACTCATCCTTTCACAGACTGGACACAGCACTCATCCTTTCACAGACTGGACACAACACTCATCCTTTCACAGACTGGACACAACACTCATCCTTTCACAGACTGGACACAACACTTTATCTTTCACAGACTGGACTAAACACTCATCCTTTCACAAACTGGACCCGACACTCACCCTTTCAGGTCTCACTCAGTCACAGACTGGACACGACACTCACCCTTTCACAGACTGGACACGACACTCACCCTTCACAAACTGGACATGACACTCATCATCCTTTCACAGACTGGACATGACACTCACCCTTTCACAGACTGGACATGACACTCATCCTTTCACAGACTGGACATGACACTCATCCTTTCACAGACTGGACATGACACTCATCCTTTCACAGACTAGACATGACACTTACCCTTTCACAGACTGGACCCAACACTCACCCTTTTTCACAGACTGGACCACACTCACCCTTTCACAGACTGGACACGACACTCATCCTTTCACAGACTGGACACGACACTTACCCTTTCACAGACTGGACACAACACTTACCCTTTCACAGACTGGACACGACACTCACCCTTTCACAGACTGGACACAACACTTACCCTTTCACAGACTGGACCTGACACTTACCCTTTCACAGACTGGACCTGACACTTACCCTTTCACAGACTGGACCTGACACTCACCCTTTCACAGACTGGACATAACACTCACCCTTTCACAGACTGGACACAACACTCATCCTTTCACAGAGACTGGACACAACACTCATCCTTTCACAGACTGGACACAACACTCATCCTTTCACAGACTGGACCAGACACTCACCCTTTTCACCACCGACTGGACACGACACTCACCCTCACTCTTTCACAGATTGGACACGACACTCACCCTCACTCTTTCACAGATTGGACACGACACTCACCCTCACTCTTTCACAGACTGGACACGACACTCACCCTCACTCTTTCACAGATTGGACACGACACTCACCCTCACTCTTTCACAGACTGGACATGACACTCACCCTCACTCTTTCACAGACTGGACATGAAACTCACTCTTTCACAGACTGGATGCGACACTCACTCTTTCACAGACTGGACGTGACACTCACCCACACTCTTTCCCACACTGGATGTAACACTCATCTTCAATCTCTCAGCCTCTCAACGACATCCACCACAGCCCGGTGATGGTGGCACTTGGACACCTTTATTACACTACGGACAGAAGGGGACACTCACCCTCAATTTCTCCGCCTCAGGACCGTAGGACAAGGCGGTTGCGGTCGTAGAACCGTTTGAGACTGGAAATCTCTGTTCGGTCAGCAGCTTGTTCTCCATTTGCATTTTTTCTAACTGTTTCTCTGTGTCAGTGCTGCAGCTGCTGCCTGTGTGTCTGTTGGCTGCCTGCAGACAGTCCCCACACATCACACGTTAGAGCAGGAGGACTCTTTTCAAGAACACATTATGGGACCTCACCAAAAGATGTCATCTCCCTTCAGAGGAGTCTACCCTGTCCTGTGCTTGTCAAACGCCAAGGCTCCAGCAAGCCTCTAAAACTACTCACCACTACCTGGGTAATTCCATTTTTATAGGGTAAAAACACACGTCTACACACAATTTCATATAAACACATGCATACATAGGTGTATGTGTATACAAACGCACAGACACTGACATGTACAGACACACATTTACACTCATGCATGCATATGTGTGTGCGTGCAAGCGCACACATGTGCACACACACACACACACACATGCACATATGCCCGCACCCACACACACACAGAAGAGAAGAATGCTCAGATAATGACTATGCCAAGAGAAACACTCAACTTTTGAGCATAACTATTGCATACAGTTCACTGTGTGGCAAACAAGATACCTGTGACATCATACTTGTCAGAAGACATGCCCAACCAACATGCAGCAAACAACAAACTATCAGATTTGTCTCAGAAGACATGCCTGACCAAAGAGTGGCAAGGGAAAAATACCTCTCCACTATGTGACAGAGCACATTCCTATTAGTCCAGTGTGTGGCAACAGACATACCTGTCCAGACAAGCTGCCATGACGAAGCGCTGTGTATTGTGGACTCCCGGCTGAGAGGTCGTGGGGGTTTGATTCCCAGAGTCATGTGGGATTTTTCTGCCCCGACTGGCTCCTTCCCAGAGTTGAGTTTGCTACGGGCTCAGTTGGGGAGACTGGGACCACACACAGTTGAGTTTCATCCACTTAATGGACGCATCTCTGAGAGTGTTGCCTCAAATTTTCTGACCAACACTGCAGGTGTCTGTGTGATGCTGGGATATATTATGAAAGAAGTATAAAGTACAGCCCTGTCATGCAGTCTCAGACCGAAATGGAAATCCGAAGCATCATCTTCATCATCCTCATTTCGTCAATCAGCATAAAGAAAGTCTCAATTTCTGTAGCCCTTTATGCCCCTGCTCTCATGGTAACCTCAGTTTCGATGTCTCTCTATGTCTGTGGCCTTGGTTTGGTTCCGTCTGGGTCACCGGTATCAGCGAGTTCATGGGGGCTGTCATTGGACAGATGTGGTGCCGCCCTCTGGACGGAGAGCTCACTCATGCCGGCTTTGCGACTAAGCAATTATTGTCATCAGTAGGGGGCTTAGTAGGTGGTGTCCTGCATATGTTGGATCAACACAGGTGCCACTGAACACCATCAAAGTGACTCGGTAGCAGTGCCGTGTCTCCTCCAGAAGACTGAATGTGGAGAGACTGAATGCACTGAAACATGCATTAAACTCTTCCTGCTACTGCTCCAGTAATGGTTCCAGAGTCTAAAGTTGATTCCCTGCAGGATGCCAAGATTCAGACTTGTGCAATTTTAGTTGAACATTGCTTGCCTCAGTCACTGGCGCCTGATTTAATCTCCTTCAGTAAAAAACTTGCCAAAGATACTCAAAACCTGGAACAGCTTTCCATGTGTAGGAAAACCGCGACATATAGTATGACAGTTTTTGACACATGAAGTAAAAAAAAACTAAGGAACAGATGACAATCGGATATAACCAGTTGATTTTCATTTCAAAGACTTGTCTCTCTGCTGTTAATTTCCA
>JADBJO010000129.1:27500-47500 GCA_016801955.1 Conus betulinus | reverse complement strand
GAACCAGAATCCACCTTCATCTGTTCTACAGGTTTGTGCAGGACTTTTCAGATCCACCTTTCATCAGTTTCAATCAGGAAACCCCCCTACCCCTCCCATCATTCCTTAATAAGGACAGAACAAAAAACAATTCAGCAAACAAGCAGAAAAAAAAAATGTACAATGTAGAATGGTAGATTTGATGTTGGGAGCATTTTTTTCAGGAACAAAACTGGTCCAATGTAAAATGACAGATCTGATATTGGAGCATTTTTTTTCAGCGAATAGAACTGGGTCAATGTAAAATGACAAGATTTGATATTGGAGCATTTTTTTCAGCGAACAAAACTGGTCCAATGTAAAATGACAGATGTGATATTGGAGCATTTTTTTCAGCGAACAAAACTGGTCCAATGTAAAATGACACATTTGATATTGGAGCATTTTTTTTCAGCGAACAAAACTGGTCCAATGTGTAAATGACACATTTGATATTGGAGCATTTTTTTTCAGCGAACAAAACTGGTCCAATGTAAAATGACACATTTGATATTGGAGCATTTTTCCATCATGTGCTACAGCTGGCATGTATCAAGGATTTTCACACTCATCTTTCACAGCATTTCACCCTCCACTCACCCTCTTGCCCAATGCAAGTCAGCCGATTCATGGGCAACATCATTAGTAGGGACATGGTGACCCTCTCACTTGGGAGAGGAAGGAACTGGAGGGGTGGGGTGGGGAGGGTGTGGAGGGTGGGGGATCAGAAGGGTTGGGGGAGGGGATGGTTAAAAACTTCCATCACACTATTTGCTCAAAGACTGAGCAATCATGTCAACAACATGGGGCAAGGTTGTAGGCGCGCCCCACAGGGGTTGGACCAGAAACAAGCGCCAATGAACACCGCAGGACCGAAAGACTAAGCTGCAGTGCAGCGACACCTCTGGCCCCTGTCATAACCCCGGTTTCTGCCTAACAATTGCTGGTGATGGGACCACAGCCTGACTATATCAGTGTCGGTGTGGAGGCCGTGTAAGGGCGAACCATGAAGTGTGGTGGGAAACTGCAAGGAAAACTCCGAAAGAATGAAAAAAAAAAAAAAAATTCACCTTAGTATCAAACAGTTCATCATAAAGCGTCGTCTTCTCAGCCTCAAGTTCTGCTATAATGGAAAACAGCTGAGCAGTCGAAGGGACGTCTGAGGAGGCTTCATCTCCTGGTGCCGGCAGGTTGGCGGCAGGCACATCATTGCTGTTGCCTGGTGGAGCAGAAGCATTTGGAAGAGTGGAGGTGGACGTGGGAGGAAACACACACAGGAAAGTGGGAATATCAACCATCTGTTTTGTTACTGGTAGCAGACGTGTGTGTGTGTGTGTGTGTGTGTGTGTGTGTGTGTGTGTGTGTGTGTGTGTGTGTGTGTGTGTGTGTGTGTGTGTGGTGTGGATGTGCATGTGTGCGTGTGTGTGCATGTGTGTTTTGTGTGTGTGTGTGTGTGTGTGTGTGTGTGTGTGTGTGTGTGTGTGTGTGTGCCTGTGTGTGCGTGCATACGTGTACGCCAATGCGTGTACATCAATCCGTTTGGTTGTATAGCATTTGCTCATGTGTGTGTGCATGCACATTTGTGCATGTGAGAGAGAGAGAGAGAGAGAGAGAGAGAGAGAGAGAGAGAGAGAGAGAGAGAGAGAGAGTGTGTGTGTGTGTGTGTGTGTGTGTGTGTGTGTGTGTGTGTGTGTGTGTGTGTGTGAATGCAGCCGCATTCATGCACACACTGCATCTTGTATAGCTAGAAATACACAAATGGCTTGTTTGTTCAACTATTTCGGGGCATCCTCTTCACCAATACCATCACCCTTATCATCTTCACAGCAGTGCTACAAGCTGACGACAAGCACTGCCCCCCCACTGCATTGCCATCCCCCCATCACCACCCACTCCCTCACTGTGTCCTTCACGCCCCCTGGACAGACAATTATCATCGCATGACAAATGACTGGTGGAGAGTTTGCCGAGAGCACCCCCTCATGGTGCTGACGATGATAGCATGGACACTGGGCCATCACTACAAAACGAGTCATTGACAATGGTCACCCTCACTATCAGCTATGTAATTCATTTCAGGGAAAGAAATTATGTTAAATGTATTCACCACACAGGAATGTTTCACACATCCTCAGTGTGCATGGTTAAAACCAATGCGTAACATACGTAAATGCAGAAGAAATTCACAATCAAAATCTTATTCATTTGGGGAGGAATAAAAGAAAATCAGGAGGGTTTTTTCCCCCCAGCTTATCATTTAGCAACTACATAGTCATTCACAGAGCAGAGTGCAAAAAAAGATCACATTTATTTTTCATAAATGTCAACAAGCTCAAGAGGAAATTACGCCTATACATTTGAACGACATGTTTCGCACATGCCTTTAGCACTGCAAAGCAAATCCCCATATACATGTGGAAGGCAGTATGGAATGTGTGTGCATTACTAATCCTAACTTGTGGATGCTACTGTCAAAATAAAACAGCAGCCCCTTAAAATGAATGTCTCGGGTCCATTGAAAGGGAGAAAAAAGATTAAATCCATCTTGAAATGACACACATGAATGCTGACAGAAAGTTTTCAGACAACCAGCATGTAGACATTTTCTTTTTTCTTTCATATAAGCAGTTAAAACGGGTATCAATAACAAAGAGCAGCACACTAATTCTGTCTTTGCTCTTGTCATAGTTTACCATAACAGATGTTCCACAAACCAAATGTCACAGAACTTCTGCTATGACAGATGATGAAAATGCAGTACAGTCACAAAAATACTTACTCTCAAGATACTGAAAACCATTAGTTTGAATATGCATCGACATACCGAAAAGTAATGGTTCTGTGAACACACTGTCAATCAAATCCCATCCATAGAACACAGGAAGCTAGAATGGTTGAAGGGAAGGATGTCTAAAGAGTCCCCAACTGAGCATATCAGGCCTTTGCCTCACTAGTGGCACCGGAAAACGAATGAACTAAATTCTGCAGGAAAAAACAAATGACACTCTTAAAACACTAAACAGATGTATCAGAAATCCACATCTGACAGGACTTGAGTTAAACAGCCAGTTCCCAAAGACTACAATTACTACAACTATCATTGTTGTTCAGCCTTTATTTCAAGGTCACTGCTATCATCTAACAGCTGACCGTGTCGCAGGAGGGTTGAAGGTCTTTGCACTGTTCATCAGTTCTTGCATCAGGATCTCTTCCACGTGTTGATGTCCATACAGCAGAGAGGAGTGCTTATCCTGCATCATCTTAATCAGCTCTTCCGTGTTCCCTCTCCTTCCTGTCCCTCTGTTCCAGCTCCTCCAGGTACTCTTTGTTTTTCTCCCTCACAGACTGGGGACGCAGAGACAGAGAACATTTCAATATGAATAAACACAGGAGAAAAAGGCAGGCGTATGACAGATCAAACTGGGATACACACAAGAAAAGAAGACAGATGGCCAGATGGCAGACAGGTCAAAATTAAAATATGTGTACAAGTAAAAGACAGAGGGACAGAGAGAGGACAGGTCAAAGTGAACACACATGGGGTACACGACAGAGAACAAGTCAAAATAAATACATATAGGAAAAGAAGAGAAGACAGATCAACGGACAGAAGGCAGGTCAAAATGAATACACACAGGAGAAACAAACGGACAAAGAGATGTAAAATCAAAATGAATGCACACTGGAGAGAAGACAAGAGCAACAAACACACAGGACAGGTCAAAAGTAAAACAGCTGGAAGAAAAGGACAGACAGATGGACAGAAGACAGATCAAAATGAATATGCCTTGGAGAAAAAAAAGACAGACAAAGAGGATGATGGAGGACCAGTGAAAAAGAAAACTCATCACAGAAAAAGACAAACAAATGGAGGACTGATCTAGTTGCAAAGTCAGGTGACTGCAGGTGGAAATCTAAACAAATTTTAAATATTTGAGTTAGTGCACCAGCTGCACCACCCAAAAAAAAAAGCTGTGGACAAATGAATCACAAGACAAAACATGACACGTTTCAACCTCTTGGGTCTTCTTCAGGCAAGATACAAAACAATCAGGACAACCAAAGTGAAAGAGCATTCACTTGTCTTCATCCACTTCAGCGCAAGATAGGCACTGGATCAACACACCGTGTTTTGTCTCATGATTCGTTTGTCCACGTTTTTATTTTTTGGTGATGCGCTACCACTAATAGTTAAAAAAAAAATGGAGGACAGGTTAAAAGGAATGCACATGGGAGGATAAGGCAGACTGGTGGACAGACACTGGGGAGGTCAAACTGAAAGTACAGGGGAGAAAACAAAAAGAACAGATAAAAGGACAGGTGACACCGAGTACACACTGGAGAAAAAGACAGATGAACTGTGTCAGGAACTGTGCCAAAGTTTCTGGTGGTTTGATGTGAGCTTGTGTGTTTGTGAAAATAGTATGTCAACAGAAAACATAGATCACTTGTGCAAGGAAAAAAAGAAAAAAAAAAGAAACTAGTATTCTAAAGTCTTGTGTCTGGCCCACCTAGTCATGGAAACCGTGCAGAATGCATGCATGGCGTACATATGGTTTAGTTTTTCTTTTTCTTTTCTTTTCTTCAGATATCTCTGTGTAGACTTGGAATATACAGATCACCTTTTCATTTTATGGAGAGGGGCACAGGCAGATTTTGTTGGGTTTTTTTTTTGTGTGTTTGTTTTGTTTTCTGTAAGTCAACAAGAGGTTGAGGAGACTGAAAAGATTGTGTGGCTTACTAAGGCCATAACTATGACAGGGTTCATACAGATTTCCTGACACCCCCCCCCCCCCCCCCACCCCCAAAAAAGATGCAAAGCATATGAATGTACTCCCAGGTTATCCTGAATACGCGTGAGATATTCCATAAAGAGGAAAAAACGTCTTGGGCTGGTCTAACTGTAGTAATGGCTATTCTGGTAACATCGGCCATCATCTGTGACCTATAATGAACATACTTACAAATTTTCAAAAAGATCGGCCATGTACTTTGAGATTTTCCATGAAGAAGAAAACCATTATGGGCCGTTAGTAACGGCTATAACGGTAAACTTAAACATCAGGCATCATTTGTGACCCATAATGAACATACCTTCAAATTTTCAGAAATATCGACCATATACTTTCTAAGATATTCCAACCGTTATGGGCCGTTATAGCTGTTAGTAATGGCTTTAACGGTAAGCTAAAACATTGGGTATCATCCATGATCCATGATGAACATATAGGTCTACAAATTTTTCAGAAAGATCAGCCGAGTACTACTTTCTGAGATATTTCATAAAGAAGAAATAGCGTTACAGGCCATTACAGCCGTTAGTAACGGCTGTAACGGTGAACTAAAACATCAGGCATCATTTGTGACCCATAATGAACATAGCTGCTACTTTTCACAAATATCAGCCAAGTACTTTCTGAGATATTCCATAAAGAAGAAAAACCGTTACAGGCCGTTACAGCCATTAGTAACCACTATAACAGTAGACTAAAACATCGGGCATCATCCGTGACTCACAATGAACATACCTACAAATTTTCACAAAGATCGGCCCAGTGGTTTCACCTGGAGCGAGTGGAACACATTTGACCATGGCGGACGGACGGACGAACGGACGGACGGAGGGACACACACACACACACACACACACACACACAGCATTTTTTTTTTTGCTCCTATTCTAAAGTGCTCCCTGTTCTATAAGAATTGGGAGTACAAAATACAAAAAAGTAAAAAAAAAAAAAAAAAAAAGGGGGGGGGGGGGGGAGGACTTTAAAGGAGTTTTCACATACTTCTAAATGAATTCAAGGACTTACTTCCATGATAATTTTAAGACAAACAATCATGAAATACTGACACAAATCAAATTATTCTCTGTCTGGCATCATTCTTTGTGCTCGTTTTTCCAACTAAACAACACAAATTGAACACTTCCCCGGAATGTTGGCTTCTCAATTTCAATACAGCAGATCATTCTATCGCACGTGCAGGCTCCATGAAGGCTGGTAACTCTGGTGGTTTTACCTGATGCAGACGACTTCTCAGTGAGATCGTCGGTCAACTCCAACTTGGACTTTTTACTTTCATACTATTTTTTTTTAAATTCAATTTCACATTTCTTTTCTTAATAGACTCCGAGATTTTACACTGACTTTACTCAAAATCACTGGCAGTGACAAAAATGTAAGTACTTTTTAAGGACCTGTAAGCAAAAGCCTGATTTTCAGGGACTTTCAAGACCTTGAAAAAGGGGGCCCCCCAAATTAAGGACTTCCAATGACGTTACGAACCCTACAGGAAAGAAAGTTGTGTTATAGGTCTGTGAGGACCACAGAACTTTATTTGCAAAACAAATATTTGTGTAACTCTTCAAGACCAAACTTTGAAAAGGAAAAGTGTGTTTTTCTGTCCTTCCTTTTCTTTTCTTTCTTTCTTTCTTTCTTTTTTTTTTTTTTTTTTTTTTTTTTTTTTTTTTTTTTTTTTGAGTCTGTGAGGATCTTGATAATGTGTTGCATTGAAACAAGTCCATGTGTTTATGTGATATGCAACATTTTTTTTTTTTTTAAATACTGTTATTAAGGGCGAGCTTTCCTTTCTTGTGCACCTGGATGGATGTCAATGTTGTGTGACCGAATGTCTGACGAACAGATAATGACAGATCAAAATGAACACAGGAGAGAGAAAAAAAAGGACAAGACAGTGGGACAGATGGAAGACAGGTCAACATGAAAACAGAGGGAAGAAAGCGTCGGAGGGACAGGTAGAGGATAGGTTAAAAACACACAAACACACACACACACACACAAAAAAAAAAACAAAAAGGAGATAACATGTTAACACACACAAGAGAAAGAAAGAGAAGACCCAGCAACAGATACAGGACGACAGGTCACACACACACACACACACACACACACACACACACACACAGTACACACACACACACAGAGAGAGAGATATCAACACACACACACACACACACACACACAGACACAAAGACACACACAGATGAGAGGACACACACTGAGACAGACACAGAGAGAGAGAGACATAGGAAAAGGACCAGAGAGAAGAGACAATACGGAAAGATAGAGGACGAGAGTCAAAATGTCAAAATGACACACACAGACAGACAGAGAGAGAGAGAGGGACAAAATGAGGACAAGACTCCAGAGGCAGAACAATGGAGAAATTGAAAACAGGTGTGACAAAGACTCCAGAGACACAACAATGGACATGTCAAAAAAAAAGACTCCAGAGACAACAATGGACATGTCAAAATGAAACACAGAGCAAGGACTCCAGAAAAACATTGACATGTAAAATGACACACACTGACAAAGACTCCAGAGACACAACAATGTCAAAATGAACACACACAGCGACAAAGACTCCAGAGACACAAATGAAAGACACATGTCAAAATGAAAAACACACTGTGACAAAGACTCCAGAGACACAACAATGGACATGTCAAAATGAACACACAATGAACACACACAGCGACAAAGACTCCAGAGACAACAGTAATGGACATGTCAAAAGAGACACACAAAATGACACAGCGACAAAGACTCCAGAGACACAACAATGGACATGTCAAAAGGAAAAGACACACACAATGCGACAAAGACTCCAGAGAAAATGAACACACACAACCTCCAGAGACTCACAATGGACATGACATGTCAAAAGGAACACACACAACAGCGACAAAGACTCCAGAGACACAACAATAGACATGTCAAAATGAACACACACAACAAAGACTCCAAGAGGCACAACAATGTGACAAAATAAACTGTGAGAGACTCAGACACAACACAATGGACATGTCAAAAGGAACACACTGTGACAAAGACGACAAAGAATGGACATGTCAAAATAAACACACTACAAAGACTCCAGAGTCAAACAATGGACGTCAAAACACACACTGTGACAAAGACTCCAGAGAGACACAACAATGGACATGTCAAAAGGAACACACACACAGCGACAAAGACTCCAGAGACACAACAATAGACATGTCAAAACGAAAACACACTGTGACAAAAGACATTAGAGACACAACAATGGACATATCAAAATGAACACACGAGAGAGAAAAACGGCAGACAGCTAAATGGATACAGAACAGAGAGGTGAGAATGCGGGAAACAATGAACACAGAGATAGACAGAACACAACAATGGACATGTCAAAAGGAAAACAAACTGAATGCGCATAGAATAAAGATACTCAAGGGGCAGAGAGAGGAACAGTCAAAAAATAAATGCATGCATAGTCACAGTAACACAAAGGAAAAAACAAAACAAAATCCACAGTGACACAAAGTAGTACACCAGGAAGCAACAACAACAACCCTGTGATAATGTTTGTGTGAAGGAACATTCATTCACTCATCAACACCATCATCCTCGCCGACACCTCCACCACCACCACCACCACAATCGCTATCATCAACACCACCACCACAATCACCATTATCATCACCTCTACCGTCGTCGTCATCATCATCATTATCATCATCATCATCAACTCCACAAAATCGTCATGACCATCACCTCGAGTTTGTTGAGGAGTTCATCCCTCTGTCTGTTCCGTTCCTCCAGTTCTCGTTCCCGTTCATGGCAAAGAGGAGATGTGCACTGGCTTCCAGCTGACAACAAAGAAGCCACAAAAACCTATTCATTCGCAACAAAGAAGCCGACAAACCTCGTCACCAACATTCGCAAATAAGTCGACAAACCTCGTCACCAGTCATTCGCAACAAAGACGCCGACACACCTCGTCATCAGTCATTCGCAACAAAGACGCCGACACACCTCGTCATCAGTCATTCGCAACAAAGACGCCGACACACCTCGTCATCAGTCATTCGCAACAAAGACGCCGACACACCTCGTCACCATTCACTCACAACAAAGAAGTCGACAAACCCCGCCACCGGTCACTCACAACAAAGAAGCCGACAAACCCCATCACCAGTCATTAAGAAAAAAGAAGCCGACAAACCTCGTAACCGTTCATTCACAACAAAGAAGCTGGCAAACCCCGTCACAATTCATTCACAACAAAGAAGCCGACAAACCTTGTCACCATTCATTCACAACAAAGAAGCCGACAAACCTCGTCACCATTCATTTACAACAAAGAAGCTGACAAACCTTGTCACCATTTATTCACAACAAAGCTCCGCTAAAGGTAAATGATTGGTCTTATGTTCACTTTGAACATTCATGTGAAATGAACTGTCCAGCAAAAACAAACAAACAAACAAACACCACAGCGCGCTGCGGTATTTTATTATTATTATTTTTTTTACAAAGCCCTGTAAGGGTATGTTGTGATGTCACTTTATCATGGTTTCCGTTTGCCATGCTATATTGTTCCAAGGTGTTGTGTGGTAGAATTGTGCTATTTTACAGTTACACACTTTTGCGTTTATCTCTCTGTAATCAAACTGAATTATATTGTACCCTACACTACATGTTGAATTAATTGCGCTGGCTTGTAAGACATTGGTGCTGACAGGCTACATGTGGAAAGCCAGGGACATTAGGGGTCGGTCGGTGGCAGTAGTGTGGGGGAGAGTGGGGAAGGTCAAGAGGGATTGTTGGCGGGGGTGGGGGGGAAGAGGATTAGAAGAAGATGTGGAATTGGGGGAGGAATAATATGGAAGGTCAGGGGGAATTGGGAGGGGGAGACTGTGGGAGAGGTGGGGAAGGTGGGGGAGGAGGGTTAATATAAATTCAGATTGAGATTTTCAAGTTGAAGAGAAGAAGAGACAGCGGAAGGGGAGAGAGAGAGGGGAGGGGAAGGAGGGAGAGAGAGAGGGAAAGTGTGTGTGTGTGTGTGTGTGTGTGTGTGTGTGTGAGAGAGAGAGAGAGAGAGAGAGAGAGAGAGAGAGAGAGAGAGAGAGAGAGAGAGAGAGAGCAAGAGAAGATGACCACCAGTGGGACAGCATTGGGAGTACCACCAGCGTCCGGTTGAACGGGGCGGCTCATGGGGGCAAACACAAGGCACTTTGCCCACGGCTAACAGCTGATTCCTGCACAAACTTCCTTAACAAGCAGGTCCCTGACAATAATTGGTTTCCCTCTCCAACAAAGCCCCTCGACGAAGCCCTCAACCTTCACAGGACCTTTCACCGAAAATGGCATCTGTATTTGGTGAGAGAGAGAGAGAGAGAGAGAGAGAGAGAGAGAGAGGAAGAAAGTTAACAGTATTTAAAAAAAAAAAAAATGCCTAGCCAGAGAAGAATGTCAGCAAACTTGAGATGCATTTCTCCTTTTAACGTGAGAATCTCACCAGATCACCTGCCGTGAGGTGATGGCACCAGGACTCTCCAAAAGACACGATAAGCTAGGGTGTTTCTGGGAAACTGATTGGATAGGTTTTTCCTGACAACTCTGGCCTCTGAATGCCGATCCTGATTCGCATGAATTTACCACTTCTGCTGCGTGAGAACTGGCCACAACAAACAGCCAGCTGACCCCAACAGCTTCATATCACGACCTGCAGTGACAGGTTTGTGACATTTAATCTTAAATGCATCCATGTCTAACAAACTTTACAGTAACAGGTTTCTAACATTTGATCTTAAAGACACCCATGTCTAGCAAACTTTACAGTGACAGACTGTTAACATTTTTTTCTTAAACATACCCATTCTCGCAAACTTTACAGTGACAGACTGATAACTTTTTTTTTTTTTTTTTTTTTTTTTTTTTTTAACCGTAAACGCACCCGTGTCAAGCAAACTTTCGCCGTGAGAGCTGGCACAGAAACGCGCCCAATCCTTAAAAATACCGAAAATCTAGCCAATGGTGTCCGTGAAAGGCAGCACGGGTAAACAGTACACCGAAGTCGACAAATGCATAGCATCCCCAACTGAACAGTCTTGAAAGGTGCACTTCGCTCTCGTATCTGGCTTCTCCTCCAACACATCCTGCTGACAATGTTCCCCTCACGGAACACCGAACAATAACGATGGCCAGAAAACTAACCAGGCAGGACGAAATGCTTGTCACGATAGTTGTTGCTGCTCAGATACTGCACTAGCTAGGGACTGCCTCTTCACCAGAGTGTGCCCATGCTCACACACACACACACACACACGCACGCACGCACGCACGCACGCACACGCATGTGCACGCACGCACGCACGCAGTCGTCGCACACACACACACGCATGCCCACACACAAGTTAAGAAAATCCACACAAAAGCTAAAACAAAACACAATTTTAAACGAAACGATTTCTTAGTAGACACTGAATTTTCAAAACGTCATTTGCAAACTGGAATGTGTGTTTGAATGCACATGTCTCAGATGACAGTTTTGGTGTGCTACTGTTAGTATTATTGTTGTTTTCTTATATCAATTAACCTCATTGAATTTTCATGACAAAAGATCAATCCTTCTCCTTCTCCTGTGGTCGATATTCCTACTAAAATCGACTCTCTCTCTCTCTCTCTCTCTCTCTCTCTCTCTCTCTCTTTCTCTCTCTCTCTCACTCACACACACACACACACACACACACGCTCGCGCGCACATGCGCTTGCACTCACGCACGTAAGCATCTATGCACACACGTATACATGCATGCGACAGACGGACACACGCACACAATAACAAAACACACACACATGTGCGTGCGTGCAAACGCACGCACGCATGCATGCACGCGCGCACGCACGCACGCACGCGCGCGCGCGCGCGCGCACACACACACACACACACTCTCTCTCTCTCTCTCTCCCTCTCTCTCTAAACACGCATGCGATAAACAAAAAGATGAAGAGAAGCCTTGTGCGGGACTACGTACACTAACTGAAATTCATGGAGCGTACTGCAATAGCTTCTTTTTGTGTACCAAGGGGGCAGGGCCGTGATATGTCTACAAAGAGATTACACTGACAACTTGCTCTCTTTCCGCCTTGAGAAGCCTCTTCTCCGTGTTATCGAGACACCCGGACTACATTACTGAACAAACTGGAAGCTCACGCCGAGGACAGTGGCACTGGGGGTGGGGGGTGGTGGATTGCGGTGGCTGGAAGGTGGAGTTGAGGTGATATGGGGTAATGCAGAGAGAGAGAGAGAGAGAGAGAGAGAGAGAGAGAGAGAGAGAGAGAGAGAGAGATTTCAGTCCGATCTATTATATTTCGTTCTACCCATAGTTGCCCAAACAAAAAGTCAAACAGTAACAAAAAAGAAAGAACACACACACACACACACACACACACACACACACACACACACACACACACACAGGTAGACTCGGATTCTTTTTGTTTTCCTTTTCTCCTGGTTTCTAAATCCACCACAAATACTTCAAGGCCCGAGTCTGTTCAGTAACAGCACGGGGTTAACCGGCTTAACCCCCGGTGTGCCCAGAAAAAAGCCACCCTCAAACACTCGATGGCACCGGACAAAACGGTCACCTCGTCCCTGAGGACTTAATCACCCTCATCTCTTTCCGACCCCCACCCTCCACCCCACCCCCACCCCCTCAAAAAATCCAAGGATCCTCTTATTATATAGTCTGCAACCCTAAAGGAACGTTGTCATACAGGTACGAGCCTACAATCAGAGAGAGAGAGAGAGAGAGAGAGAGAGAGAGAGAGAGAGAGAGAATTGACAAAGGGTAAGTCTGTGGAAGCAAACGCATGTGCATCTGTTTATACATGTGTATGCGAGTATGTGTGTATGCATGTTTGGGTGTGTATGTCTGTGCGTGTGTGCGTGCATGCATGTGTGTAGCAGTGTATACCCATGTTTGAGCTTGCATGTGCTTGCGTCTCTGTCTCCATGCACGTGAGCATGTCTACATCTGTTTGTGCCCCCTGCACATACGTGTATTTTAGATTTTGTGTAACAGAGAGAGAGAGAGAGAGAGAGAGAGAGGGGGGGGGGGGGGGAGGAGAGATATACCCCAAACCAAACATGGACCACCTAGAATCAAAACCAAACTCAGATACTGAGAAAGAAGACTATAGATAAAAAGAAGAAAGCAACACTGTAAATTCATCATCATTCAACCTTTAGACAGACTAAATCCCCACACCCCCTCACCCCCACACCTACATACATATTCACCCACTCACCCACTCTCAACCAATACCCTACCTTCGACAGACAGCCAAGAAAAAACCTCAGAGCGGCAACGGCCCATTGACCACGACAGAAGTCAAGCCAAAGCCGATTTCTTTTCCCACCAGTGTGGTGGCACACGTCTTGTCCACGTGTCTCTGCGATTGGCCTATATCATGATACCCTGACCACTTCTGGCAACAAAATATCTTCCAACGGATCTGATTAGACCAACGGTTAAAAAAACAAGATAAGCCAAACACACCAGCAAACCCACAACAACAAAAAGTCAACCAGCCCTAAACAAACTGGATAGTTTGATTTCTTTTTAAGCGAGGTGTCTAACTCCTAATTGAAAATGATTTACTCAAGTGTCCGTTTGACTTACCCCCCCCCCCCCCCCCCCCAATGTCCTCTGCGCGTGCGCGCGTGTGTGTAAGTGTGTGTGTGTGTGTGTGTGTGTGTGTGGTGTGTGTGTGTGTGTGTGTGTGTGTGTGTGTGAGTGAGTGTGTGTGAGCGTGTAAAACAATATGGCAAGAAAAAAAAAAAAACGACAAAGACAAGAGTCAAAAAGAGACACACTGAATTTTTTTTTATAGAAAATTACTTGCAAAGAATGTCCAGAAGACTAGGGTATGTTACCCCCTACCTCCACCCCCACCCAACAACACAAACACACACACACACACACACACACACACACACACACACACACACACGCACGCACGCACGCACGCACGCGCGCGCGCCCTGCTCAATCCATTAAAGACTTAGGTGGCATGTTCGCGAAGAAAAATAGCACTTAACGACGTCATCCCCTTACTCTGTGCATAGCAAAGGCAGAGTTCTAGCGGCAGTCTCCACCGTCCCCCAACCCCCAGCCTTCCTTATGTGACACAGAGAAAGAAAATTCAAAAAAGAAAAAGTCTGTGAACTTTGTGATAGCAATACAAACATGGAAATTAAGTCTGCTAGCCCAGTTAGCAGACTTAATTTCCAGGAGCCAAGCACACGAAGGCCTACGCGTGCGCGCGCGCGCACACACACACACACACACACACACACACAACACGCATGCTCTCTCTCTCTCTCTCTCTCGAGGAAGATATGAGAAATTATGTGCCAGCAGAGGATTGTGTGAGGATGAAGATAGAGTGGGTGCGACACGCTGTTCTAAAGATAGTATCATTAACAATTTTGGAAAATCCCTACTGGAATTTTGTTGTTTGTTTGATTTAGTTATTGTTAATGGATCTATTGACAAGGATGTTGATGGTGAATTTACTTTTGTTTCATCTCAAGGGGTGCAGTGTAACTGATTATTTTATAGTGTCTGATGAGTTGTTAAACCTATGTAATTTACATGGTGATAGTTTGTATTCTTCGCATCTACCAGTTGAACTGTTTTTGAACAAAAGTCTACCAGCAAATGATAAGCAACATATGCCAACAGAGACTCATAAAGAAGAAAAGATTATATGGTCAGATGATTTTGTTGAAACTTACCAACGTGAACTTGATTCTGAATTTATGGAGTGTTTGAATTGTGCGTATCAGAATCTTAATACAAATATCAGTAATGCCGTAGAAAAATATTTACCAATGCTATGTATGTATAGTGCAGCAGCATGTATGGTGAGAACAGTGGGGAGTAATGAGAAAAAAATGCAATGATTGGTTTGATGGTGAATGTAAACATAAAAAGATGGCAGTGAAGAGACTGTATCAGTAGAATACAGAACAGCACAAAGGAGGCCTTTGTTAAAGAAAGAAAAAGAGTACTCTGACCTCAAAAAAGCAAAAAAAAATATGAAAGAAATGGGATGAAAACAAAATGAATGAACTGAAACAGTCAACAAACAACCCGAAACAATTTTGGTCAACTATAAGAACAATAAATAAGAAAGTATCGTATACAATGAAATCAGTTGTCAGCAGTGGTATGAACACTTTTTTGATGTGTTTAACAACTTTGATAGTCATGATCAGGAAGACATGGAATCAGCTGACTTCATTGATGAAGTCGAAGAGCCATTATTTAATGACCCTATTACCAGACAAGAAGTTATTAGTGGTATACATAAGTTAAAAAATGGAAAGAGTGCCGGGCCAGATAAAATTGTTAGCGAAATGTTTAAAAAATGCAAATTCAGCTCTACTTGATTTCATTGCAGCTTTGTTTATTATTTTGAAAAAGGAATTTTCCCAGAAGAATGGTCAAAATCAATCATTGTTCAATCAAATCTATAAAAAGGGAGACCATAAATATGCCTGACAATTACAGAGGAATAGCTTTAACAAGTATTGTTAGTAAGATATATACATACATATTAAACAGAAGATTAACTGTGTGGTCTGGAAATGAAGAAAAAGATAATAGAAGAACAGGCAGGTTTCAGGAGAAACTATAGTACTGTGGACCATATTTTCACATTATATGCGATGGTGCAGAAATAACTTCTACTACAAAACAGTAAACTTTTAGTGGCTTTCGTAGACTTTAAAAAGGCATTTGATTCTGTGAACCGAAATATTTTATGGAACATTTTGAGAAAATCAGGAATTAACGGGAAAATGTACAAAGCTCTCAGAGGAATATATGATTCAGTCTTGTCTGTCTTGTGTCCGTGACAAAGGTATGTATTCAGAATTTTTCAGTTGCCCACGAGGGGTAAAACAAGGATGCCTACTGACGTCCTCAGTATTTTCATCATCTTCATTAATGAATTAGCAATTGAAATTAGTAAAGAAGGCAGGCACGGTATACAAATGATTCCAAATGCTGTTGAAGTCTTTCTGATGTTGTTCGCAGATGATGTTATTCTCCTTTCTGACACAGTTGTTGGTCTCCAAAATCAACTTAGCATTTTGCAAAAGGAAGCGGACAGACTGCAGTTAAACGATTAATCTTGAAAAAAACAAATGTCATGATTTTCAGGATGGGTGGTCATCTGTCCAGACATGAAAAAATGGTGGTACGGGGAAAGAAGAAGTAAGTAAAAGTAACAAATAATAAAATATTATAGGAAATTATATATTTACACACTAATTAGGAATGAATTGACAACTAAATTTAAGTCTGAATAAAAAAATTGAATATGGGTGGTCAGAAAAGTATAAAAAAAAAGGGAAAAAAGGAGTGGTACAAATATAAGATCATTAAGGAAACTAAATACAATTGAACCGTCGATATTTTGGAAACTTTTTCGATTCGCAAATTGAGCCCATGCTGACTTATGCAGCAGAAGTCTGGGGTTTATCTGATAACTTCCAAATGGAAAAAGTTCACACATTTGCAATTAAACGCTTCATGAATATCCCATTTGCATTCCTCAAACAAAAATGGTATATGGAGAAGCAGGCAGATACCCACTTTACATACGCACCCAACTGAAATCCGTAAGATATTGGCTAAGACTGTTGAAATTACCATTGACTAGGTTATGTCGACAAGCATATGAGATGCTGTTACAACAGCATGAAACAGGAAAGTGCAAGTGGGTGACAAAGGTAAAAACTGTTCTTACTGAAAACGGGTTTGGCATAGTTTGGTTAAGTCAGTAAGTGGGAGATGATAATTTGTTTATTTCGGAACTGAAAGATAGGCTAATATGTATATTTCAGCAAAACTGGCACTCACAGATGGAAGGAAAGAAAAGTATGATTGGTTTCTTAAATTTAACAGCAACCTGCAACCAGAAAAGTATTTACTAGTTATAACGCGTAAATGGCATAGAGATATGCTCGCTAGATTTAGAACTAGAACTTTAGGTTTAAATGCAAATAAAGTCTGGTTTATGCAAGGGTTACAAACCGATAACGTATGTAAGGTGTGTACCATGAATGCTGTGGAAAATGAATATCATTTTCTTTTCAAGTGTGTTGCATACATGAAGTTCGCAGAAAATGTAAATTATTTCAGGGCGCCTTTTTAAAACAGACAAAGTGTTTCTGAAGTCTTAATGATTGATGATGAAGAGCTCTTAAGATCTCTGGCTAAATTCATTGCCGAAGCGTCTAAAATTAGACAGCTTTTGCCTCGAGTACAAAACTATCAATGTTTACGACTTATGTGCTGTTTAATGCTACTTTGGTTAATGTCTGAAGTTTTGATTTTGTCTGACAGTCGTTTTCTTAAGTGTGAATCATACAGATGAAAATGAGCGTATAAACTATGCTTATTCTTATTCTAGGAATGAATGTGGTAGATAAAGGAATTTTCGCTACAGGTTTGTAGCAACACCGTTAATAATGATTTCCTTTCTTTCCTACATAGACAGTGGACCCCATGTCATTAAGGCTCTGAGGCTGTTGACATTAAAGGTTGTCATTGTCATTCTCTCTCACACTCAAAGAGGCATCTCCCACTCTCTCTCTCTCTCTCTCTCTCTCTCTCTCTCCGACACACACACACACACACACAGAGGCCAAAATGCATGCACACTCAAAGGGGCATATATACCCACTGTAATTCTCTCTCTCCTCTCTCTCTCTCTCTCTCTCTCTCGAACCCCTCCCATCCAACGCCCCCCCTCCCCCCCCACTTCAATTAGCTCCCCAACATCACTCCCCCACCCCCCCCCCCCCCCACCCCCCCTCCTCTCTCTCTCTCTCTCACCGCAAAGCCAAGGGTACCGAACAAGCTAACAAGAGTTTTTACTTCGGGCAGACAAAAGAGAAGCTATAAGCCACGCAACACGAGCTGCAGCAGTCGATAGGACAGGACTCGCTTTACGAGAGGCGCCTCGCTATTCACGGATTCCGACTGCACGTGAGAAACGGACTTGGCAGTCCTGTCGTCCCTCGCTCGTCTTGTTCCGGTACAATGAGTCTGTACTGATCAAGACAGCTGATTTAGCGGCTTTGAATCAATGGCCCACATATAAACACAGGTGCAACTTTTCCCACCCAATCCCCTCCTTTCCCCTTCGCTCGCGCGCGCGTGCGGATGCACACACACACACAGTAGAGAGGTGTACTTCAGTCGATAGCCCCTTAAACGCCACACATAAACAAGCACATATCCGCTTGTTATTTTCCCTCTTTTAATCATTGTTCTGCTATAACAATCATTATTCCTTCAAATGATTCAGCAGTCTTCATCATGACACTGTTGAACGAACAACTGAGTTATTTTTCGTCAAGCTTTTCACAGCCTATTCCTGAAAGATGGACAAGCAATGACTCCACGAGGGACAGAACGTAAAACCAACACTGAAAAATGAACCAGCGCATTAGGGGTCAGCTCTATGTTCCCTCAGCTCTATGTTCCCTCGGCTCTATGTTCCCTCAAATCAAGTAACATGTCATGTCATGTCAAAGTGACCAGTGGTAAAGCAGTGGTCAGACTGACCAGTGGTCAAGCAATGGTCTAAACTGACAAGTGGTCTCTCTCTCTCACGTCATTTTCATTATAAACTCACGCTTGACCACTGGTCAGTTTAACCATTGCTTGACCACAGGTCATTCTGACCATTGCTTGACCACTGGTCACTCCGACCATTGCTTGACCAATGATCATTCTGACCATTGCTTGAAACACTGTCACACTGACCATTGCTTGACCACTGGTCACTCTGACCATTAGTTGACCTCTGGTCATCATGTAACTTGAATTGAGGGAACATAGAGCTGAGGGAACATAGAGCGGTTCGTTAGGAGAATTAGCTCTATGTTCCCTCAGCTCTATGTTCCCTCAAGTCAAGAGATTTATGTCATGTAATATGGCATGGCATATGTCATGGCACATGGCATGATATGACATGGCATTATGACATGACATGACATAGCATGTAACTTGACTTAAGGGAACACAGAGCTGAGGGAACATAGAGCTGAGGGAACATAGACATGCATCCGCGTATTATATTGCAAGGTTCATCGCGGCAAAAAAAAAAAAAGTTTATATCACGGGGGGTACGCAAAACTGAGCTATCAAGCAAGGCAGAAGCTCGACTTCAGGCCTACTGCTTGTCCCGCATGAAAGAATGGAGACGGTCGTGTGCCCCCCCCCCCCCCCCCCCCCCCCCCCCCCCCCCCCCTCGTAACTCTCTAGTTACGCTATGTCCCTGTCGTTGCGATGTCAGAATCTTCACGGCTATCTGTATCAGACAAAAAAGTAGACGCATCAGCTACTGCAGTTCAGTCAAGCTCTACAATCGGTCCCAATGTTCGTGTATGTGTGTGTGTGTGTGTGTGTGTGTGTGTGTGTGTGTGTGTGTGTGTGTGAGAGAGAGAGAGAGAGAGAGAGAGAGAGAGAGAGAGGAGAGAGAGTGTGTGTGTGTGTGTGTGTGTGTGTGTGCGCGTGTGTGCGTTTGTGTGCGTGCGTGTGTGTGTGTGTGTGTGTGTGTGTGTGTGTGTGTGTGTGAGAGAGAGAGACAGAGAGAAAGAGAGAGAACACGCACGAACGAACGAACGAAAGAATGACTTTTAAAGGGGGAAGGAAAACACTCTCGGCAGAAAGTAAACGAAAACAATGTACATAAAAACAGGCCTATTTTAAACATCTTGTCCTTATGGAAGAGATGACTGCATGTTAGTTCAATATTTTATGGTATGATCTTTGTTTTCAAAGTGAAGGAAAACACCGCCTTTTCCAGTCCTATATACAACCGAGTAAACTTTTATTGCATTTTTCAGGTTCTGTTGTCCTTGTTGGGGGAATAAGATAATTAATTACCTGACTTCTGTCCAAATTCTTTTTTCAGTGACTGTAAAAATCACCTGCGTGGACCTTGAACAGACAACTGAAGGCAGACGGCGTGTGTCCCAGCGTGAACTAAAGGACTTCTCGACTGTTTGGCCTTTACACACGGGAGTTGCAAAACGGCATACAGCGCCGAAAGTAGCGTGCAGCAGGTGTTTCCTGTCTGACATATTTTGGT
>JADBJO010000129.1:0-17500 GCA_016801955.1 Conus betulinus | reverse complement strand
CTGACTGGTAAGCACTCTTCTGTCAGTATTGCTATAACTGATTTGAAAAAATGATTACATGCACGTGGGTGAATAATTCACCGTTTTCTCTTAAGCGTGGGTTTTGACGAATGCTGGAAGGCCTTGTTTAACGTGGGGTCATTGCGACTGCCTCAAAGATGACTTCAGTCATAAACCTGACAGCCATGACATGATTTATGGCGCTGACGCGTCACTATGACGCGTGCGGGCGTGACATGCGAGTCGTTCTCGGCGTCCCACCGTTCAAAACGTCGGGAGCAGTGATTTCCCGTGTAGTGTGGGTGGTGTGTGTGTGTGTGTGTGTGTGTGGTGTGTGTGAGAGGAGAGAGAGAGAGAGAGAGAGAGAGAGAGGAGCGCAGAGAGAGAGAGAGATGAGAGAGAGAGATGGCAGAGGAGAGACCAGAAGCCAGATTATATTGCTCACTACTGGCCATGGCCCCAAATGAAGATGTAGCGAATACTGTATAATGTTTTCAATGTAAATATAGGGCTTATATGTATCTCAACACGAAGCACACACGAGAAGAGAGAGGAGAGAGAGAGAGAGGAGGAGAGAGATGAGAGAGAGAGAGAGAGAGAGATAGAGATTACTCTTCACAGGCCATTGACTCCAAAAGCACCACGTCATGAACAAGTATACAATGTTTTCAATATAAACGTATGGCGTATGCGTGCTGAACATAAACTAAGCACAGGACGTGAAAGCGGAGAGAGACGGAGAGATTGGAGAGAGAGAGAGTGATTAGAGAGATGAGAGAGGGAGAGGAGAGAGAGAGAGGCGAGAGAGGAGGAAGAGAGAGAGGAGAGAGAGGGAGGAGGAGGGGGTGAGATAGGAGGACGAGGAGAGGGGGAGAGAGAGGGGAGAGAGAGGGAGAGGGAGAGATGAGAGAGAGGACAGGAGAGAGGGGGAGAGGAGCGAAGAGGGGGAGAGACAGGAGGAGAGGGGAGGGGAGAGTCCAGGAGGAGCGTGGAGAGGAGAGGGACTAGGAGAGAGGAGGAGCGCGAGTGAGAGGAGAGAGGAGGAGAGATGAGAGGAGAAGGGGAGAGGGAAACGTCTTTCAAACCTGATGAATAGGGCCTGCAGAGGCTCAAAGGTGAATGAAGAGAGAGAGAGAGAGGAGAGAGAGAGAGAGAGAGAGAGGAGAGAGAGAGAGAGAGAGAGGAGAGCAAACTGACATTGATAACAAACATTCTGTCAACGTGTTGAATAGACTGCAGGCACGCAAAGACGTGAATCGCATAGAAAAATCCCAGGTGAGATCTTCAAAACAGAAACCAGCTTATTCCGGCGCCACTCTATTTTAACTGTGCATCATCCCATTAGATCGACACACAGAGAGCGGTGCATAACATTACAGAGGGTGTCTGACCCCGCCTCTCGCGGAATTGGACACCAACAATGTGACGACAGAAGACGTGCACGAGAGTATATTTTACCCATGAAATGTTTGGTGAAGCTTAACGCTCAAAAATAAATTTCTTAAAAAAAAAAAGAACTAAAAGAAACAAAGAAAAGAAAGAGCTGATTTGAAGTCACGATTCCCGCCTCTCCTCCCTTCCGTCTCGGCCTTTTACTACTCCTCCGCGCTCCTGAACCGGTGTTGGAAAAATGCAAAACAAGCGCTGGGTCTGATGAAAAAGGAATCGGAAAATGCACGTTTCAAGACAAAAAAAAAAAACAAAAAAAAAAAGAAGAGAAAAGGTGCGTCGTCGATTCGTGGTAAAATAGGACATTGTACAGTGACTGGCAACGCACTCTGTGCCCTGAAAAGAAAAGTATATTGGTGCCTAAATAACGGCGGTCATATGTGGACACAAAATCACTATTTCAGAGAAAAGAGAGACTATGGGAGTGCCGGTCTGCGAATATCAGAGACGAACAACTTCATGAAGAATGTGGAAAGGGTATAGCCCCCCCACCCCCCCCCCCCCCCCCCCCCCCCCCCCCCTCTCTGATTCGACTGATATTTGATTTTTATGTCGTGTCTCTACTGTCTATTCAATACCTATCATTCTCAAAACGTTCAGAAACAGATCTGCGGCTGGTGTGTTGTGATCGGTTGACTATACCGTGAGGCCGTGAACACTCGTCTCTACTCTGCTGAAGAGTTTGTTGCGGGGTGGCACCGTTATGTTTCTTCTGCGAGTTTTGTTGCCTTTAAGAGGAACACAGAAAACAAAAACAAAAACTACACCGCATTAGCTGACAAAATGTGTAAACATCAAAAAAGAAATGAACCGTGTTACACATGACCTCACATCAATACATCACAAAATCATGGTGGAGACAAAACATACAGTCATATCTAAAATATCCATTCATGCCTTGCCTACACAGCATCCAGATTGTTGGACGTGTGAACAGAAAAAAAATGTAAACATATGCATTATTCTTGCATTTTCATTTATTTAATTACATTAAATATTTTGCATTCATTTAATATCTAGACACCATTTTGCCTTGAACAAGCAGTCACCCCCCCCCCCCCCCCCCCTTTTTTCTTTTTTTTTTTTTTTTGTTTGTTTGTTTGTTGAAATTGGGGGTATCTGATTCTACCTTGTATACTTTTAAAACCTGCTTCTACCCGAATTCTGTGACATCGGTTCATGTCGGAACCATTTCAGATTACCCCCCCACCTTTTTTTTTTTTTTTTTTTTAAGTAACTAGACTCTACATCCAATCGATGTTCTTAATCTTTTCTTTCAGTAATTCTATCCATTCTATAGGTGTATTTAACAAGGACGGCTTCTTTTCCTTGTCCCTCAACTTTGTGGGCAGTCACTGAGGCGCCAAAACTGAAAAACACAAAATTCGTATAATTCCCCCAGTCTGATATCTTGATCTTGCCTCATCGTGGTAGCTATACTTCAGCACACAAAGGAACAGACACGGCGATATAAGATCGCCTTGTTTCCAGCCACTTTCATGAGAAACTCAGATAATTTCTCGTTTATAACAAAAAACCCCTACCTTGCTCTGAAGGACGACAAACCATTGTTGTATTCCTTTTCCCCAACCCCAAACCACGTGAAACGTTTCTCATATCTGACCAGCTGACCGAATCAAAAAGGTCTCGGTAGAAAAAAATACAGAGATTACGAATCAAAGGAAAACCAAGCCAGAATACAGAGATTACGAATCAAAGGAAAACCAAGCCAGAATACAACACACATAACACAGAAAAGTAAAGTAACCGCTTATTTGAAACACAATACGAAACAAACAGGTAAACTATGTCTTCTTCGGATGGTACGAACAACACACATCAAGTTCAGTCTAAGGCTAAGAGCGTTATTTACTTTTCTATTCATTTGTTATCTTTCAAAGTTTTCTTCTGCTGTTTTTTCATTTTTCTTCCCGCCACCAGGAGGGGGTGGAGGGGGGGGGGAGCTGACGGTTGACGACTTATTTATCTCCATGACAAAAGGGTCTTCTCCACGTCGTGACAGCTCTGAAAGGACCCTGTGTCTTGTGCGTCATCGCAGCGTTGCGATACAAGTGCCCTGAAAACTGAAACCGGGCACAGCACGGGTGCAGATCCTTTTTAATCAGCCTCTCTCTTCTTCTCTTTCTACTCTCTGACACAAACATATGTACAAGTGCGCGCGCGCGCGCGCTACACTACACATACACATACGCGCGCGCGCCACACACACACTGCGTGCGAGAGAGAGAGAGAGACTGAGAGAGAGAGAGAAGAGAGAGAGAGAGAGAGAGAGATAGAGACAGAAGAGGACAGGAGACAGACAGACTGACAGGAGACAGACAGACTCGTTCCCGTGTTCTCCACCCCTTTCTTCCCCTCGTCTCCACACGCACCGACATATCGCCAGGCCCAAACACCTCCGATACTCACACATACACACACGCGCGCGCGCGGCGCACACACACACACACCACAACGCACACACACATATGTGTGTACATACACACACACACACACACACACCACACACACACACAAGACACACACACACACATATATACACATACATATATATATTATATATATCTGTATGTGTGTATATGTATGTATTATATAGTATGTATATATATATATATATATATTATATTGGGTATAATATATATATACACACACACACCATGTTAAAACAGAATGGTAAAAGGGAGTTTTAAAATCGACATGTCTGTTTTCGAGCGCTGGCTCTCCTCAGGAGATTATATATATATATATATCATATATATATATATATATATATATATATAATATATATTATATAATCATTACTGTAACGACTTGTTTTCCCCCACTACTACTAATTGTTCAGCATAATATATATATAAATATATATATATAATATATATAATATCTATATATAATATATATAACACAATGTTTATATTCATACACACACAGATATATATATATATATATATATATAAACCGGAAGAATGACAGTGACAGACTGAGACAGGACACAGAAGAGCAAAGCGTTCTACATCCAAACAGCAGAATAACTGGGAAGATTTCCCATCGTGTTTCTTCCTGCCGAATGTCGGATGCCAAAACACGCTGACTTTCTGCAGAAGGGAGGAGAGACCATTATGGAACGTAAGATGCTCACGAAGACACCGAGATACAGTTCCGGAAATAACATGGAAGCAAAGTCTGAAGCTGTTTTTGTTGTTGTTCCTGTTTTTTTTTTAATCGTAGCGCACGCGCGCTCGTGTGTGTGTGTGTGTGTGTGTGTGTGTGTGTGTGTGTGTGGTGTGTGTTGTGTGTATGTTGTGTGTGTGTGTATGCGAGCGCGCGCGCGTGCATGTTTATGCTTGTATGCCCGCCTGCCCGTGTTGGTATAAGTAGGGGGTGGGGGTGGGGGTTCAGATAATGAGTGAGAAGTGCGCGTGTGAATATATGGGGGGGGGGGGGGGGGGGGCCGGAATGGTAAATGGAATTGGATGGAACAAGTATGTTTACGTGCGGCTGGGTATGTGTGAAGGAAATACTGATTGTGGACGGGCGATTGAACATGTGCATTTCCCGTTCAACTGACTGCGTTTCAATCGTCTTGAGCTCAATGGGGATACGCATGACGTATGTCAAATCTTTCATATCCTTTTATAACTACTACTACTGCTTTTAACTAACCAACTAGCCAGTCCCCACTCCATCACCCAGAGAGAGAGAAGAGAGAGAGAGAGATAATTGAGAGAGAGAGGGAGGGAGATAGAGGATAGAGGGGGGGATGGGGGGGGAGAGGAGGGAGAGAGAGGGGAGAGGATAGAGAGTGAGGGCGAGAGAGAGAGAGAGTTAAGGACGCCCTTTTGAGGAAGAGGGTCGGGATATCAATGCATCAGAGAGCCAGAGGGATTAGACTTTCACTTACACGGGGAGAGTCTTGCGGAGACTTCGAGATCAGATCATTGTTCTTCCTTAACTTTGTACCGGTTTCCGCCGCAACCAATGCATCAGTCGGCCATCAAGAGACTAATCCAAAGGTGCTTGCTGCTTCCTATCAATCATGGTGATCACAACTCTCCATATGGCCATTACTCAATATACTTGTCAACCCGCCAATGAAAATGTACCGCTGCCACTCTTATATCCCCATCGCCTCTCTCTGTGTGTGGGTGAAAGTGCGAGAGGAGAGGGAGGGTGTGTTTGTGTCCTGTTTGGACACAGATGGAGGAGATAAGGTGGGTGCAACTCAGAAGTCACGAAGGGTTAGTCCTTTCTCGCAGTCGTGTCGTTGGGCCCTAGTCTACACACACGCATAGGTTGAACCAGCATTTTCATAAATCACCGCTTGGGGATCCAAAACACGCTTTGTTGGATTCAGGGATGTGGTGGTGGTGGTGGTGGTGGTGGTGGTGGAGGGGGGGGGGGGGGGGGGGGGGGGGGGGGGGGGGTGGAGATGAAAAACAAACAAATAAACCATGGTGGAAAACTACATCTGTCACTCTGTCACTTTTTCGCCCTTAAAAGCGTACGTTTTAGAAAACAGACTCAAGCGAGAAGTAGAGAACAGAATGGGCAGTAAGACTGATGACAAATCCTGAGCATGAACTTACCTACTCCAAGTCACTGTATTAACATTAATCACTCGCGGTGTACGTTTTAAGGGTAAACAACAATCACGCTAGGTGCTAACATTTTGGACGCTGTGAAATCAGAAATCCACAGTCCTTGCAGCAAAACTCTCGGGACAGGAAAGCGTCTGCCCAAACTCTTTTTTTATCGATGAGGCAAAGCATACACAACTCACGATACGAACCAGATAATGTCCGTTTACCACAAAATCTGGTTAGAGTAATTCCAAATTCCAAATTACGAACGTTGGATTCGTCTTATTTGAACACAATTTAAATGTGATACCAATCTATTCACCAGTGGTTTCGTAAAAACAAAGTTCGCCATTTGCTAGTGATGCACCCTTTCGGGATGCGCAGTTATTTTGGTTGTAGTAACGAAGAGGTAACATGAGTGAGGAGTCAGTTCTTTAAAACACAACCACACACACCACACACACACACACACACCACACCACACACACACACACACAACACACACTGTTCTGCCGTTGCTGTAAATTGACTTGGCCTTTAATCGCTATGAGCGATGTTAGACCTGAGACAGGTGTTATTTCAAGCACATTTAACAAGAGTACAATCTACATTTTCAGTCTATATCGGCTCCACATTTAGTTAATAATTTATTGTGTATCTGCTTCTTCCGATTCGTATAAACTAATATTAAAATTTGGCGTAATGAATATCACTCTAATGTATCTTTTATCAGCGTTTAAAAGATTAATAATATCATGCACCTGTATCTTCTATCAGTTTTATATATTTAAACGACACTAAACTGCGGGGGTCTGAACAGAGCTTTTGACTTGTGAAAGTGGAATTTTGTAAACACTGAAAAATATCCGCTCTGAAAATGTTAATGACAGTTTTACGTCCTATTTAGACGGTCCGCTGACAACTTCCTTGCAAACAGCTGCTTACAAAAGGTTATGATTACCATTCATCAGTTGCGCAAAATGCAGGTCTAGCAAGCGCTTGGTACTGCGGAGAAAATGCCAAGGTTTGAAGTTGGCAACTGCGAGAAAAATGCCCAGGGTTGGAAAGTTTACAACGGACGTTGCTTGTACAAAAAAATAGCCCACGCACACAAAACACAACGCACGCCACCGACCGCGAAGCTCGCACCACACCACACACAACACACAAACCATACACACCGCAGCACCACAATAAGTTTTCATTTCTTACTTCAGGACATGTGCATCCTGTGTGTGTGTGTGTAGTGTGTGGAGTGGTGTGTGGTGTAGGGGTGTGAGTGCGTGGCGTGCGTGCGTGCGTAGTGGCGTAGCGTCGGGTGTGCCCTGTGTGTGGTGGTGTCTGTGTGTTGTTGAGAGCAGTGTACTCGCGAACGCTATGGTGTGTGTGTGTTACAAGAGGAAGCACAGGCAGACGTGTAGCTAGCAACCAACATTAACCTCTCTTCACTCTTTGAGACAAGCTGCAAGGTGTACACACATTATATTCACGCTTGCTACTCCAGTGGTAAAAAACCATGATGCCACCCGATACCTAGCCAAACCCAAACCCCTCTCACACTTCCCGCAAGAAAACGGACGAGAAGGCTGTGGCGTAGGTAACAGAACAGCCGTGAGCAGAGAGAGAGATTAGAAGGAGACGAGAGGAGAGATGAGAGGATGAGGAAGGAGAGAGAGATTTTGAGGAGGAGAGACGTAGAGAGACGGACCAGGATCGACAGAAGCACCGAACCACAGACCACCTTTATCTTAGAGGGTAAAGGAAAAATAACAGGATATAAGCCCAAAGAGAAAGAGAGTGTCAGAAGACAGAACGAGAGGAGGGACGGATTAGGGGAAAGGGAATGGAGGGGCTGGATGGGACCTTGAGGAGAGAGAGAGAGCGAGAGGAGAGAGAGAGAGGGAGGAATGAGACGGCACGAGAGGCTGGATATAGCAGTGGAAAGGTGAGCGACGATGGACGTGAGGGACTTCTGACGAGATGACTGAGAAGCCTGAAAGAGGAGGAGGTTAGTGAGGAGTAGAGGAGGAGAACCAGAGCCAGCAGCGAGAGGTTTTGAGGGCCGAGTGAGAATGAGACCTTGACACGGAAGGAGTGAGGGAGAGTGGGGTTGAAGGGCGTGGAGACTGATGATGTGAGATGAGAGAGCAGACAGACAGACGGAAGACCACGGCAGGCAGGCGAAGCAGCAGGCAGGCAGGCAGGCTAGCAGACCAACCAGCACTCAACAGAGCACCTTAAAGACTATTGTCGCGTCTAGCTGCGAGCTAAAAACGCCCTCCGCCTCCTCCCGACCCCGAAGGTTCGGCTCATGAGAAGCTGTAAGCACCCGGCGAACAGTACACACGTTGGTCAACGCACTCTAAAAAACACTTCCGTCTTCCTCCCCGACAACACCGTTCTTAATAAAGATAAAATTTCTTACCCAACCCCCACCCCTACCCCCGGGAGTTACGATTCAATCATTCATTGCCCCGGCGCTTACTGGTCGGTTGGCCTTTCGGCCAGGATTTAGTGAAAATTCCTCCAGACCAGTTTTCAACAAATCTTTTGTGGATAGATGCGATAGGGTCCAAAGACCGAGATCCGTACTTTTGTGTTTTCGTCTGCGTTATCTGGTCATCAACGACGGATCCAAGATGATTGCCTTTTTTTTTTCAACGTTTTCGTAAATTTATGAAATAAATACGCTGTGTTCCCCACTAACACACCCCCCCCCCACCCCTCCCCCCCCCCCCCCCCCTTCTTTTTTCTTTTCTTCTTTCTTTTTTGACTCAGGCTTATTAGATGAACTGACATCAGGGGTCAGTCGATTCTGTCCTGCACAAAAATTTCTAAGGAGTCGTTTTCAGAGGAGTTTATATGCGAATTCAAGGACGGAAAATCTATTTTAACGCCTTTGCGCCCTTTTCCCGCGTTTCATTATGCGGCTCATTTCAGTCAGCAGAATTTGGTGCTTGCATGTGGCGCGTGTGTTTTCTCACTTTCACTTTGATTTGGCCAAACTCGTTCTTCGTACTGAAGGTACCGAAAGATTACCAGTCAAGAACAGGACTACCGGCTAAAGAAACGGGATGCCACTCCACGAGTGACAACAGATGATGGTTCACTGAGAAAAAAGTGACAGGAATGATCATCAGATAAACACCATTGACCCGCAGCACGTTTTCACCACGTTTGATGGCTGAAATGAATATAATGCAAGATACTCGGGATCTACTTTGGTTGCCTAACAACCTCCGTCTCTTGCTGCTATCCAACTGACCGGCGGATGGAATGTCGGGGAGTTGAGGGTGGGGGGGGGGGGGGCGGGGGGGGCTGTCCTTTCCCAAGACACATTTACCTATCCACAGCGTGGTCGCTCTGATCTGCGCCTTAAGACGATTTACTTTCCACAGCTATAGAGTCTGCCCCCATCGACTTGTAAACACAATGGAAACATTTTGCCCAATCTACTGATTCGCGATTTCCCCATCTTTTTCTAACGAGATTGTTCAACGTACCACACACACGCGCATAGGCCGCAACCAAGCATAATGCGAATTCGACTCATGCCATAGCATTCGAGCAGGCGTCTATGCGGACACACACCCACGCTGCCCGTCCGGCGGCGCCGCAAATCCGAAATATATTTTCATGACCACCCCGAATGGCAGAAGAGCAAGAGAATGTATAATCATTTTTTGATTCATCAAAATACGTTTGAATTCACCATATTTGTTTATACTTTGTCAACATGAATGAAAGCACGTCTCATTTGTCACACACCGCAGACATAACTAAGCTATAGCACGAACAACACTAAAAGAGCTGTCGTAATCCTGTTCAACAATACTCTAGCCAGATAGTGCCAGCTATTGCGGCAGCTGGGAACCGGTTCAAAGATGGTTGGGCGCTGAGAACAGCGCCGGCGACGGGTTTCCTGAAGTCTAGTGGTTATTGTCTGTGAGCATCCGCAACCGACCATCGACTATTAAATGTCTGTTGGCCCCCGCCACCATCAAGAAGAGGCGCTCGAGAAAGGATCCCTACCCTCGTGGAGATGTGTTCCCTATCCCCCCCTGAAAGGAGTCAGCAGAAAGGTCAGAAATGGACGATCACCTCCCCTGATGCGCCCCCCCCATCCCTTTCCAGTGTCCAAGGGCGCTCCGACACACCCTCAGAACACCAAGCAACTGAATGGGTGGCGACTCATGATCCCACCACCCCCATCCACTGCACTGCATCCGCTACGTGACACAATTGCTTCCTCGAATATTGAATACCTGCACACTGGTGTACTTCACGTCGAATGCGATAGGGCTGACAGGCACGAGAGGAGTGTGGGCATGCTTGGAGCATGAACAGCAGAAAAGTCTCGTATGGCCGAAGGAATAAGGAAATTAGACCATCATCAAGGAAAGGTTCACACGATATGATCGAGACAGAGAGAGAGAGAGAGGAGAGAGAGAGTAAGAGCTCAGAAAACTTTTCGAGTTCGATCAAAGGAATGAGAGACTTGGCAGAATGCCAAAAGCTTCCACAAATGGGGGGTGGGGGGGGGGGGGGGGGGGGGGGGTGGGGGGTGGGGGTGGGGGGGGGGGGCGGGGGGGGGGGGGGGGATGGGGCGGGGGGGGGCGGCGGGAGACGGATAGAGAGAGAGAGAGAGAGAGAGTAGAAGAAGACCAGACGAAGACGTACAAACAAAAAAGGGTGGGGGGAGCGAAAAAGCACCCATAATTTGACGCATGACACACACTACCAGGCTGACAGATGATTCTGTTCAGAGATCCCAAGAACAGAACAGGTCACACCGAGTGGTACTCACATGATATGTAACGCTGCTTGCGCGTTGTGGCGTTTTGCGTATAGCCGGCTAGAGACTTAGAGGTACTTTTGGGAGAGGAACCTCCCCTATATTACAACCGACATCATCGTTCTCCTGTACTTTCCCTTTTCCTTTCCTCTTCCCCCGGGGACCCATTGTGTGTGCCCTCTCCTGAAGGAACCCAGAGTGGTCGTGAGGCGAGACACTACTGTGTCTGTTAACCTCTGTATCAGTCTGAAGGTTCGAAGGACGGCTTGCTTTTGAGGTCGTTTGGGGCCCTGAACATCTAGATATAACGAAGAACAAGATGAACACATGTAAATATCTAACCCCCCCCCCCCCCCCCCCCCCCCCCCTAGCCCCCAAGCCCCCGCCCACCCCCCCCCCCCCCCCCCCCCCCCCCCCCCCCCCCCCCACCCCCCCCCCCCCCCCCCCCCCCCCCCCCCCCCCCCCCGCCCCCCCCCCCCCCCCCCCCCCCCCCCCCCCCCCCCCCCCCCCACCCCCCATCCCCCCCCCCCCCCCCCCCCCCCCCCCCCCCCCCCCCCACTCCCCCCCCCCCCCCCCCACCCCCCCCCCCCCCCCCCACCCCCCCACCCCCCCCCCCCCCCCCCTCCCCCCCCCCCCCCCCGCCCCCCCCCCCCCCCCCCCCCCCCCCCCCCCTAGGAGAGGCCCCCCCCCCCGGGCCCACCCCCCCCCCCCCCCCCCACCACCCCCCCCCCCCCAGCCCCCCCCCCCAGCTCCCCCCCCCCCCCCCCCCCCCCACCCCCCCAGTCCCCCCCCCCCCCCCCCCCCCCCCGCCCCCCCCACCCCCTAGCCGAAGGTGGATTGAGATATGAGCCACCCCCCCCCCCCCCCCCCCCCCCCCCCCCCCCCCCCCCCCCCCCAAGCCCCCCCCCTCCCCCACCCCCCCCCCCCCCCCCCCCCCCCCCCCCCCCCCCCCCCCCCCCCCCCCCCCCGCCCCTCCCCCCCCCCCCCCCCCCCGCCCCCCCCCCCCCCCCCCCCCCCCCCCCACCCCCCCCGGCCCCGCCGCCCCCCCCCACCCCCCCCCCCCCCCCCCCCCCCCCCCCCCCCCCCCCCCCCCCCCCCCCCCCCCCCCCCCCCCCCCCCCCCCCCCCCCCCCCCCCCCCCCCCCCCCCCCCCCCCCCCCCCCCCCCCCCCCCCCCCCGCCCCCCCCCCCCCCACCCCCCACCCTCCCCCCCCCGCCCCCTCCTAGACCCCTGCCACCCCCCAATAAAACACCCCCCCCCCCCCCTCCCCGCCCCCCCCCCCCCCCCCCCCCCCCCCCCCCCCCCCCCCCCCCCCCCAACCCCCCCCCCCCCCCCCCCCCGCGCCCACCCCCCCCCCCCCCCCCCCCCCCCCCCCACCCCCCCCCCCCCCCCAAAAAGAACCCCCCCGCGCCCCACCCCCCCCCCCACCCCCCCCCCCCCCCCCCCCCCCCCCCCCCCCCCCCCCCCCCCCCCCCCCCCCCCCCCCCCCCCCCCCCCCCCCCATGCCCCCCCCCCCCCCTCCCCCCCCCCCCCCAAGATGACAAAATCCCCTTAACCCCGCCCCCCCCCCCCCCCCCCCCCCCACCCCCCCCCCCCCCCCCCCCCCCCCCCCCGCCCCCCCGCCCCCCCCCTCCCCCCCCCCCCGCCCCACCCCCCCCGCCCCCCCCTCCCCCGCCCACCGCCCCCGGCCCCCCTCCCCCTCCCCCCCCCCCCCCCCCCCCGCCCCCCCCCCCCCCCCCCCCCCCCCACCCCAAAAAAAAAAAAAAAATTAACGAGTTTCGAGAGAACTCACCCCCAAAAAACGCACGGCCCTCAGGGGAGATAGAGATGAGAGAATTCAGAAGAGCCCCCGAGAGAGAGAGGAGAGAGAAGAGACGAGAAGAGAACGTATGAGAGAAAGCCACATAGGGGGACCGAAAACACCGTCCTTCTATTTCCAGGTAGCCTAAACCACTCTAAAACACAGAAGCCTAGTGACTTCTGGAACGCAGCAGGTGACGCTACTTTACTTCCAAAACGTTGAACCGGGCGCATATTGTCGACCAAAGAGATGCATGGGTCGACAGCGCCTCGGTCTAAAGAGGCCGATGATGCCGACGCGACTTCTTCGTGAAGAGAACTGTATTTTCGCGGCGCGCGCGCGCCCCGCAACCACACACACACACCACACAGCACACACAGCACACACACAACATGTAACGCGCCTTAAAACCAACGATTCATTCTGTGATCTTCATCCATGATCGTGTGTACGGAAGAGGGAAGAAACAAGTCGAAAGAAAAAAGAAAACCATACACAAACGCAACAAAAGAAACCTACGACTCGTGCGTAAGCTTTTAATAAACCAGCATCGTCTTCACCAGGTATGGCTTACAGCTGGACTGCCGGAAAACGGTCCCCAACTTTCCGTCAGGTATTTAGCAAAGCAAACGGGAATTTATCGTGATCTTTCAAAGACAACTATTTTTGTTTTGAGCGAGACTGTAAGAACAGTCTTTACATCGCAGACAGGTTGTTTCCACTCACGCTTCTCTTTCCGTACCTTTCCCCGTGGAAGACTCACGCACTCTTCTAATGAATGATACGCGCGCGCTCATGGACCACTCACAGAGGAGGAGTCACATCGCTGATTGCGGGACTCAGCTGTTTTGTTTGTTGTTCTTGTGTTTCAGCTTTTGTGATTCGTGGTGGTGGTGAACCACCCCACTTATCCTTAAGTAAAATGAAAAATCAACCTTGCTCTCTCTCTGTGTAACTCCCCCAACACCCACCCCCTACTCTGCCCCACCCTAGCCCGCCCCTCCTTCCGTCAAAAACTGTTGAGGGAGAGGTGGAGGGAGAGACGGAAAAAGAGCGCGACGGTGGGGAGGGAGGAAGAGGGAGAGAGAGGGGGGGGGGGAGAGAGGGAGAGAGAGAGAGGGAGGGACAGAGAGAGAGGAGAGCGAGAGAGAGAGACAGACAGACAGACAGACATAGAGAGAGAGATGACAGTGACAGTTTTTGTTTACTGAACTGAGCCTTTGCCTGTGTCAAGGACGGGTGAGAAGGATAGTTGGACGGGTGGGTTATGAGGGTGAGAGTTTCATGTAATGATACAGAACTTTTTTCTCCAGAGAGAGAGAGAGAGAGAGAGAGAGAGAGAGAGAGAGAGAGAGCGTGCGCATGTTTTCCGAGGTTCTTGTGTGTATATTATATACTTTCGTTTTTGCACTTGCAGATGTGTAGTAGTAGTAGTAGTAGTAGTAGTAGTAGTAGTTCAGTTTTTATCAGTTAACACTATACAATTATGTGATATTAGACGGGGGGGGGGGGGGGGGGGGGGGGGGAGAGAGAGAGAGAGAGAGAAGAGAGAGACGCATAAATGTCGGTGTGACTAAGTGTATGCGTTTTTTTTTATGTTAAAAGAGCTTTCGCCAGTATTTGGCATGCCACATTGTTATTCAATTAAAAAAAAAAAAAAAGGTCTACTGACAATCTTTATTATATATCAGAGAATTTGTTTCAAGACAGAAAGCTGCATGTAAAAGTAGAAATATGTACTCTGAATTTAAGTCACTACATATGGGAATTCCACAAGGCTCTATGATAGCTCCAATGTAGTTTCAACAGTTTACTCTGTGAACTTCCAAAAACATATAAGCAAAAATATCACAGCTGCGCAGTATGCTGACGATCTGTGCATATAGATGAATACTTCAATAAGGAAAATTTCTCCTAGAAGAACACTTAATTACTACAAAAACTTTTGGTACCAAAATGAAATTAGTCTTGGTAGATACATGTTTGAGAATGGTCTAATGCTTTCTTGTAAGAAAAAAAATTCATGGTGTGTGTGTGGTGTGTGTGTGTGTGTGTGTGTGTGTGTGTGTGTGTGTGTGTGTGTGTGTGTGTGCTTGCATGATGCGTGCTGTGGTGTGTGTGTGTGTGTGTGTTCTGTGCGGTAGGTCTGTATCCCGAGTGTGTGTGTGTGTGTGTGTGTGTGTGTGTGTGTGTGTGTGTGTGTGTGGTGTGTGTGTGTGTGTGTGTGTGTGCGCGTGCTTGCATGTGCGTGCTGAGTGTGTGTGTGTGTGTGTTCTGTGCGGTAGGTCTGTATCCCGAGTGTGTGTGTGTGTGTGTGTGTGTGTGTGTGTGTGTGTGTGTGTGTGTGTGTGTGTGTGTGTGTGTGTGTATGCTTGCATGTGCGCGCGCTTTCGTGCGTGCATATGCAGCCCAATTGGGCCAGTCGCCTGTAGCTACGTGTTTTGTGTGGAACGTGTCATGTTCTCCACAACAGCTCTGACTGTCTTGCCCCTATCCTGCCCAACCTTCCTGTGCATTAAATATTTCACAGCAGTGGTCGCCGAGCAGAGGCCCATGACGATCATTGGGTGAAGGTAGTCCCATCATCTTCCGACCTCGGAGGGGAGGGGACTGGAGGGGGGTTGCGTACTCGGTGCTGCTGGAAAGTGGGGGGGGGGGGGGGGGGGGGGGGGGGATGGGGGGGAGGAGGGGAGGGGGGTGAAAACAGGGGGGCGGCGAAAAGAAGTGGGTGGGGTGTGTGTGTGTGTGTGGTGAGGAGGTGTTGAGAGAGAGAGGTGTGAGTGTGAGTTGGAGTGTGAGAGAGAGAATAGAGAGAGAGAGAGAGAGAGAGAGAGAGAGAGAGAGAGAGAGGAGAGTTTTGATTACGAATCAATATTCAATCTACACACTGCGCTCACGTGTTTCTCTCCCAATGACATTGCTGAACGATTGCTGAACAAATTCAAGAAAAACAAAGAGCTTGCACGAACATTTGATGAGCATGTACACATGGGCATGAATTAACTCGCGCCCCGCGCACGCGCACCTACACATTACGTGCGTGCAAAATAAGCACTCGGGCAGATCCTACCGTACTGCCCCCCCCCCCCCCCACCATCTTCCCAACACAATTATACCACTACTGGTACCACCCCGACCCGACCGTCATTTTTATCTCTTGAGTACATCTCACGTCTACCAGCCTGGATGCCTGGATCGATAATGAACATCCACTAGCAGGCAGTCCCAGACAAAGATGTCTGGAGACCGCACTTCGCAGGCAAAACGAGGGTTTGTTGTTGGTGGTGGTGGTGGTGGTGTTACGCTGATGCTGCAGTATTGTCGTTGACCTGAAAGTGTGCTTATTCAGAAAGAAAACAAACACTACAAAGAAAACGCCAGATAAGTGGTTTCGAAAGCACACTTCATAGGCAGGCACTAGGAAGAACTAGGGGGTTGTTCTGGTTCGTTTTGTTGTTTGTTATGGTCGTTGTTGATAAAGTGAGAGCGAGACGCGGATATTGCGAGAGAGAGAGCGAGAGAGCAGAGAGAGGTGTGACGGACCAGACAGAGAGAGTTGGGCGCCGGCATGTCGCGCGCGCACACACACACATACAGACCTAGTGTCATTACAACATACACGCGCGCGCGCGCCGCGCATGTGGTGCGCACAACATACACATATCGTTATCAATTACAAACACATATACATACACGCACACGCAAGGACACACACACACACACACACACAAGAATCTTCTCTATACCTGGAGCGTTGACGACGCACACAGCGCCGTCCCCGTATCACGTTCCTAACCGCAGTTTGAGTCACACATAGCCGCCAGCGAAGCCGATGACTGGACCACACCATCACTCGAGTGTCTAGCCTTCAAATACCCCGACAAGCCCAGACGTCGCTAGCCTCACCATCTCACATGACACCACGCACACAGCGAACGACAGGGAAGGAAACTGAGGAAAACCAGAACGAAAGAAGAAGGGAAGAAGAAGACAGCACATGTAAAGTAAAGGAAAGCCAACAAAGCGCACCGACGCGCGAGCAGCACACAACCATACAACACTAGGACAGTCCGCAAAAACTGCAGCAACCCGAGCACGCGACTCAGCTCCTTGTGACGGTCTACGCGTTGACTTCGGTTTCGAAGTCGGGACAAAACCTAACGGCGCGCGTTCCGGCGCAGTCTGTTAGAGAGGGAGAGGGAGGAGGTAGGTTGCCCCACTTACACCCCCACATCCCATTGCGCTTTTTTTACAATCACAGCTTACCACACGCGCTACTCGGCACGGTAAGTGCGGCGCGCGCATGATAAGTGGGACAGGCCCATGCCCTTTTCTGTCGCAAGTTTCTACACACACAAGCGCTTGCCATGTATAAGGTTCAGAGCGTGGGAAAAGCGGTGGTTCCCCCCCTTCCTTAACGGAGGGGGCGGGGTTTAAAGGGGGGGGGTGGGGGGGGGGGAGAGAAGAGAAGATAAAGTTCACCGTGATTAAGAATATAAAAAAGGGGGCAACCGGGGGGGAGATGTGTGGTGGGGGTGGGGGCTTCTGAGGAGGGGAACACAATAACAATGTGTGTGTGTGGGTGTTGTGTAGTGTGTGTGCGTGCAGTTTGCTGTCGTGCGCGCGCACCACGTGTTGTGTGTGTAGTGCTGTGTGTGTGATGTGTGTGTGTGTGTGGTGTGTGTGTGAGTCGCCGCTGCGCACACCACCAACACCCAGTGACGTGCCGTGTGTGTGTGTGTGTGTGTGTGTTGGCCGCCCCCCGCGCCACACGAGGAGAGAGAGAGGAGTGAGGCATGAGAGAGAGAGCAGCGATGATGATGATGTGATGATGATGGATTCCGCTTTCCCCCTA
>JADBJO010000128.1:1082500-1090397 GCA_016801955.1 Conus betulinus | reverse complement strand
GATCAAAATATTGAAAAAAAGAAAACTAAAGACAGAATCACTACCACTTTTGGTGATAATATGGCAATAGCAGTTGTAGTATGGGAGAAACAGTGGGTTAGAGGATTCTTAAACAGCATGGTTGCCGTGGCAACAGTCTTAGCGGCGATGGCGATAGTGATGTTTATTGGTAGTGATGGTAATATCAATACTAACAATCGCATTAATGATGATAATGCTAACAACTATAGTGAACTTAATGTAATAATTGTACTGACAATTAAAGCATGATACAGATATAATGTATTCAAAAATACGTGTAATAACAATACTAAACTATAAAAAAGGATATTAATAATAATACAATAATTAAAGAATACATGAAAAATAATAATATAACAATATTAATAACAGTAATGATAATGATAGTACTAATACTGATACTAATACTAAAGGGAAGGGAAAAAAAAAGGGGAGGAGGGGGAGGGGAGGACAGGAAGAACAAAGAGGAGACGGAAGGTACTGATTAGGGAAGGATGGAATCTAATAGGTATATGATAATTTATGAATAATAAAGGTAATAGTAATATAGGCAATAAAAATTAGGTGGAAAGGAGTTGAAATGATTAACGAATAACAGCAGACAGTACTGTTGGATGAGGATAATGATTGTATAATGATAAGTGCAGCAACACTGGCAAAATAGCAGCAGCTGAGGAAAGGGATGGGAACAATGAACGATAACAGTGCTAGCATTTCTATTTATAAGAAAAAAAGAAAAAGAAGAAGAAGAAGAAGAAGAAAGAGAAGAAGAAAAGAAGAAGAAGAAAAGAAGAAGAAGAAGAAGAAGAGAGAGAGAGAGAGAGAGAGAGAGAGAGAGAGAGAGAGAGAGAGAGTGTTCGTGCGCGCGCGCGCGCGCGTGTGTATGTGTGTGTGTGGTGTTTGTGTGTGTGTGGGTTTCCATTGTATGTCATTGTAACCCCCACCCCAGCCACCTCTACCCCCACCAACACCACTAAACCTATTATTACTAGGGGAGGCGGGGAGGGGGTGGGAGAGAGTAGTTTGATGTAGCAAGTGGAGAGACTTAGAGAGTGTAGGGAAAGGGAAAAGGAAGGTAGCTGTAACTTATGTCTGAGGTAAACAGTGGGAGGTATGTTAGTATGCATGCGTGTAGGTGGAGGCTATTGCAGGCTGGTGCTGCAGAGGTGGAATGGTACATACTACTTGTGGGGTATTGATGCCATGAGGATGGAGGGTGCCGAGTTTGGCAATAACATGAGATTCCTACATAAGGCGCTCCAAGTTGTCACTCTGTGACTGCCAAAGTGCCAGGACTTTGACATGGTTGATGTTGTATTGGGCGTGATTGAAGTGTAGAGCGACTAGTTTGGGCCGATGGTGGCGGATGTCGGCCAGGTGTTCAGAGATGCGTGTCTCAAGTGTGCGAGATGTCTCACCTACATAGATCTTATCACACAGCTGGCAGTGGATGGCGTACAAAATGTTGTGGCTCTGACAGGAGAAAGTACTTTTGATAGAGAATGAGCCTTTTGGGCCACTTAGGATGGTGTCTGGTTTGGTGAGGAGAGCAGATTTTGCGGTTGAATTTGGAGCAGGGGAAAGTACCTGGTGGCTTAGGTGTGGATGTTTTGTTCAGCTTAGAGCGCACCAGTAGGTTTTTGAGTTTTTTGTCACGTTTGAAAATGATCATTGGTTTGGTCTCAATGGCAGGTTTGTGATTTTCTACTATGTGCCAGTTAGACTCCAGGATCCTGCAGATGGGCAGAGAGTGAGGATGGAAGAGAAGGCAGGCGGTGGGTCTGTCTGTCTCTTTGGGAGGCTTAGTTTCCAGAGCAGATGTTCTGGATTTAGCTGTGGTGCGGCTGAGAGCATCATTAATGACGGCACTGGGGTAGCCACGGTTGGTGAAAACTCAGACATTTTAGCTACTTGTACAGTGAAATCTTCTTCGCTGGAGGAGAGTCTGCGTAGGCGAAGGAATTCAGTATATGGATTGCTGTCTTCAGTAGATTGGTGGTGGGAAGATGTATAGTTCAGGTAGGAGTGCGCATTAGTGGATTTATAGAAGACTGAGGTTTGAAGCAGTCCATCTTTGAGGAAGATAGTGATGTCCAGAAAGTTAACTGACTGTGAATTGGTGTAGGTCAGTTTGATGGACGGATGGAAGGTCTGAGCAAAGTTGAGGAAATTGCCGAGGTCATGTTTTGGCATGGATGTGGCTCTCAGTCCATCATCTATAAATCTTTTGTAGGGCTCTGGCGTTGGGCCTGTGTAAGAGGTTAGTAGGCGGTGCTCTAGGTGTCCCATGAAGAGGCAGGCGTAGGATGGTCCCATTTTGGTTCCCATAGCAACACCACTGATTTGTGAGAATGTATGGTTGTTAATTCAAAGGTGTTGAGTGTGAGGACTAATTCTGCAAGTCTGACCAGTGTAGCTGTGGGAGGGTGTTGTTTGGTTTGGGGGCCGTTTGTTAAGAAAGAATGTGAGGGCCTTCAGTCTATCAGCATGAGGGATGGAAGTGTAGAGAGTGACGACATCAAGTGTAAAGAGGAGGCTGGGTTGGAAAGTGGGATTTGTGTTGTATGAATCAATCATGTTGAGTGTGTGTGGTTGTGTCTTTGAGGTGTGTGGGGAGGCCTTGTACTATGGGTTGGAGGAGAGAGTCTAAGTCTGTGAAATGTGTTCTGTAGGGCAACTGCATGCAGATACAATGGGTCTGCCGGGTGTATTGGTTTTGTGTATTTTAGGGAGCAGGTAGAAGGTGGGTTGTTTGGTGTCTGTCATTATGAGCAGTTTGGCTGTCTTCCATAAGTTGTTATGTTTGATTTCTTGTTTAACTGTGGCTGAGATGAGTTTCTGGCGTTGAGTCAGGGGTGATGCTGTGATTGGTGTGTAGACATTTGTGTCTGACAGTTGTCTGTGTGCTTTCTTATGTACAACTGTTTTTGTCCCAGACCACCACTGCATCACCCTTGTCTGCTGGTTTGATGACAAGGGGTCAAAGTTAATATTTGTTGTGTTCAGAGATACCGTAGATATGAGCCTGGAGAGAAACATCACACCTACATGCTCTCTGTCTGTCTGTCTGTCTGTCTCTCTCTCTCTCCCTCTCTCCTTCTCTCTAAGATATGATTCATATTATGCTCTACATACAAGCCATATATGCCTTTGCTCAATACATTCAACTGAAGGTACAGACCTGAGAAGATTCTTTATAGGCCAGGATACTGAAGGCGATGGGAAACTGGTTCTCCACGTCTGTCAGGGGGTCCATCAGGAAGCCGTAGTGCTCTAGGAAGCGGTTACAGTTGCTGGCCAGGTCATGGATCTGGGCGTCTGTGGGCAGCCGTGTTCAGGCTACTGTTCTAGGCGGAGGGCCTTCTGCAGCTCCTGTCGGTCCCCTCGGAACACTCTGAGGCAGTCCACCTCCTTCACTCTCACCCGCTCGCTGCTCCAGATAGGTCTGCAGCTGTCCGCATGCCAACACGGAAAGGGAGTGAAGCAGCAAATAAGTCACAGGGTTTACAACCCAGCCAGCCACAAAAGCCATATTAGGCTGGACGCCAGCTAACACCAGAACCATCTGAGGACGATGGAAAATGTTATGACCACGATTCTGTCTTCACTCCCACCACACCCCCAAAATCAAACAACAAACAAACATCAGACCATGCAAGACATGGAACGAAGGGAAATTCCGTATCAAGAATCAAATGAGACCATGGAAATATCAAAGAGAAGCATCGAACCTTGAAAAGGGAGGGGAAGAAAACACCAATTGGTGGATTGGATCAAACGAAGGGAAAACACCAAAGAATGGTAAAGGTCGGAAATGCAATACTAGACGTGAAAAAAATACGACTCTGTGTTTTAAAAAGAAAGAAAGTAAGAACAAACTTAAAGCAAAATGCTTTCTGGGTCTGTGGAATAGACAACTGTGCATGATTAATCGAAAAAAGGATCCAAAAAAAATACTGAGCCGCTTAACAAAGGAACAAACAATTTACAAAACGAAACAACGTTTTTTTTCAAAACCTTTGGACAAACAACGAAAAAAAACGAAGCACAAAGAAACACTCACTTATCTCTTTATCTGGATGGAACAGTAGCATGAGTAAACAACTTAAACAACGACATGGATCTGGAGAGACGAGGGAAGAGGTTAGGGGGAGAGATGATACTGATGAAAAAGTTCGAGGGGGGATATACAGATTGAAATGACACAACTACTTACTACTACTACTACTACTACTACTACTACCACCGATGATAATGATCATGATGATGATAACACAAACAATAATCATGGAACCAATATGTTATGTGATGATATAATAATGATGATGATGATGCTGATGATGATAATAATGATGATGATGATGCTGCTGCTCATCACTGCTGCTGCTGCTGATGATGATGATCATCATCAGAGTGGTATTTTTAATCATATGAGGAGGGGGGAGAAGGGGGAACATGAAGAGTAAGAAGGAGGAGGAGGATAAGGAGGAAAGGAGGAGGAGTTAAAATAGTAATAACAATAATATAATAAAAAAAAAACTACTAATGATGCTGACAATGGCGACGACGACGACGACGACGACGACGACGATGCTGATGATGATGGTGATGACATAGTAATAATAATCGTAATAATAAGGATAATACATGATGTTGATGCCGATAATGATGATGATGATGAGGAGAATGATGGTGATAATCATGATGAACCTGATGATAATGTTAATATTTACAACACAGAATATGGGAAGGTGAGTATTATAAAATCTAAGGAAAGTACAAACAGATAACAACTTACAAATACAAAAGGAATAAACTATACCTTTAAGAATGAATAATGAAAAATGATGACGTCAATGTACGTACATTTGAACGGATTTACGGTCTCCTGCAGCAACAAAATCATGTGTTATAAATATACTTGGACAGTTTGCCTTCTTTATCACTAATTTCATTTCCCTGAATATTTTCCCCTTTCCCTGACAAGCATTTCTACACATAATACTGACTAGTAAGGGAATACGAAGTCACCTTGCCTGCACCTTGTTTTTGTTTCAAACGACAATGAAACTTGACCGTTGACGCTGGCGCAAGATTTAATAATGTTATGGAACGTGTTTATGCCCCCCTAAACACATCTTTTCGAAAATAAAATTTTTTGGGACATCAAAAGCATGAAATTCCAGTTTATGGAGTCAAAGCTTTTTTTTTTTTTTCTTTTTTTTCTTTTTTTTTCCAAAATCTACATTTACTGGCCATGTTTGTCTCAATAAGCTGAAGTAACAGATTCGAACCGTACATTTAAGCCAAAATACCTATTTCTGATAAGTTTTCTGTTTAGTCTTCATTCAGACATTTTTAGCTATACGCATTGTATCCAAGACGACAAAACAAGAACCTGTTTTGTCAAGTACGAAAATACGTAAATCTGACATCAGTTTTACAGACCATCTCAGTTTGTCGCCTTTAGAAATGTAAGTTACCATCCCTTATCTTCGTACACAAAAGCAGCTGTCCCTTTCTGAAACCCGCACCTAGGTCTCGTTTCCTCTGATGTGACTTCTTCCTTTTAAGTCACTTGCTTCCATTTCATTTAGGCACCTAACATTAACTTTCAACTCTATCTCACAAGCCTGCAGGACACCTTGAAAGGAAAGTTGGTTACTGACAGACCTGAGGATAACGGACCTTCAAAGTTTCACAAAGGAAAGTTATTCGTTCCGCAGGACAATCCTTTTTTAAAAGTTTGCTTCAATTTCCGCCTTCTGTCACCTCGCTTTAAACTCACTTCAAAGATTTGTCAAGTCAAGACGTTAATTGAAATACGTGGAAATGAAGACTGTACTCAGAATCATTGCAACGGATATCGTATTAAAGGAAATGGGGATTATAGAAAGTCACATATGTAAGTTTAAAAGTAAAAAATAATTAAAAAGAAAACAACAAAAATCATCGAGGAGACCTTTTGGAGATGTGACAACATACACATCTTAGGAGCTAGAAATCCCATTAAGAGAATAACACCCAGTTGCATTTGATCCAACACTTACAGAAAGTCTAGCGCTACATGGAAGAGATCAATACTTTATAGCTACGGCACCGTTAATTTGTCGTTTTTGTCACAGAACATTTTACAAAGTATGCAAAAATGTAAAACACACACCACTTCTCTCAGATCTGAAAAAAATATTAAGTTATGTAAGTAATGGAAGAACTTATAGCAAATTAACTTCACAATAAACTTGTCTCAACATAAATCACCCTTTGCTTGATAAGGAATTCAGAGTATAAGATCATGTGACTACAGTACAGACTTGGGTATGTTTGACAGTGTGTGTGTGGGTGTGTGTGTGATGCAGTGCAGCCACTGGTTGTGTAGGGGGTACTTTACCTGGTCCGGGGTCTGTAGAGTCTTCTGGAGGTTGCCGTTGGCTCTGGATCCTCCCCGCCTCGTGTCAGCTCCTGTCGTGATGCCAAGTCGGCAGTGTCATCCGTATCTGCCTGGATCGCGCGATCCATCTCCACCTCTGGAGGGGGCGGGGGCCCCAAACCCCTCCGGGGGGGGGGGGGGGGGGGGGGGGTTGGGGGGCAACGTCCCCCTAGCCTCACTGTACTTGGATGTGGGGGTGTGTGTATGTGTGTGGTGGGGGAGGGGGGGGGGGGGGGGGGGGGTGGGGGGGGGGTGTGGTGGTGTGTGTGCGTTGCGTCGTGCCGTGCGTGCGTGCATCTTTTAAAATGTGTGTGTGTTGTGTGGGTGTGTGTGTGTGTGTGGTGTGTGTGTGTGTGTGGTGTGCGCGTTTTTGTGTGTTGATGGTTGTGTGTTGTGTGTTTGTGTGTGTGGCGTGGCGTGCGTCGTGCTGGCGTGTCGTGCATGTGTGTTGTGTGTGCGCGTTTGTGTGTTTTGGGTGTGTGTGGTGTGTTGTGTGCGTGTTCTGTAGTGCGTGCGTGGGGCGTTTGTGTGTGTGTTTGTTGTGTGAGTGGTGAGCGAGCGCGCGTGCATGTGTGTGTGGTGTGTTGTTGTGTGTGTTGTGTGTGGTGTGGTGTGTGTGTGTGTTTGTTGTGGTGAATCGCTGTTTACTGCTAGTCGATCCTAAAACGGTGTCTTGTTAGACCAAGTGTATTTAAACAATCCAGAGATAATCTGAAAGAAAGGCAGTCATTGAGCCGCACCACTTTATTTCAGACAGAATCATTAGAATCAGCACCTCCGCTAGGGTGAGGCGGTGTTTTATTCAGAACACCATTGGACCACATTAATGAAGCTCTGAGGCAGTTGAGTAATGCTCAATATGATTTACAGGTAGATAAAGACCCCCACTGTTAATATTGCCAAACAGTCCAATACCATTGCTGAAGATCTCCATGCTACAAAGATATATTTGACGACAAAACCTACATAATGGACCCTTTACAAAAATTAATGAATGCCGTCCCCCATCTATTTTACCATCTGTCGAAGATCCATAAAACACTATCCACACCCAGGTCGTCCTACAGTGCCAGGAGTTGGAGGGCCTACAGAAAAAGCTGTTCAGTCTGATGGACAGCTGGTTATGGGCTTTGTGACTGATCCACTCAGCCACGTTAAAGACTCCGCCCACATGCTGAACATCTTACAGGATCCTTAAGGCCAGATATGGTCCCTCCCTCCCCCCCCCCCCCCCCCACCAACCACACGACTGGTGGCTAGCGACGTGCTCAGTTTGTATTCGACAGGACATAGAGACCACACCCCGTGACTGTTTGTCACAGATCATGATTCTATTTCCCCCCTGCAAAGTAGTTCATTGATATTGCCCAACGTGTAGAATTGGTTTCTATGTTGAAGGCTGATATAGAAACAGGTATTGGGAACAGCAATGGGCTCACCAATGGC
>JADBJO010000128.1:1072500-1077500 GCA_016801955.1 Conus betulinus | reverse complement strand
TTCATGGCGTGTGTTACGAAAAGTGGAAATGATGAAAAATTGTATAAAGTACTGCAAGGAGTTTATGACTGGGTCGATGCATGTGTAAGAGACAAAAATTCATATTCTGATTTTCTTCTATTGTCCGACAAGTGTAAAACAAAAGTGTTTTGCTCAGCCAGATTACTTTTTCCCCCCCACGAATTAGCCACAGAATTGAACAGGGATTGGAAACACTGAGTTGACTTTTTCAACGAATTAGCCACAGAATTACTCAGAGAAGGGAAACAAGGTGTACAACTGGTACCACGATCTTTAGAATTATTTTTGTCGCTTTTGCAGATGAAGCAGTTTTGTTGTTGGATACTGTCGTACGCCTACAGAGTCAGCTGAAGAATCTGAAGAAAGAATCTGACATGTTATTTCTAGAAATGAATTTGGATAAGACTAATGTAACGTGGGTTTTTTTTTTTTGTATGGGTGGTTATCTTGGGATTAGAGAAAGATCAACGAATGGAAACGAAGAAATAGGAATAACAAACACATGAAAATACTTAGGTTTGATACAACAAAATTAAGTTACAGTGCTGCTTTACCATAGATAAATAGGAAAAGTAAAAAGAATGTCACATATATTTAAAAATCAGTCAGAAAATTACAAACAATTGACCCTTTTCTATTCTTAAAACTTTTTGATTTTCATATATTGAGCCCACTTACGTTTGCAGCTGAAGTGTATTGGAGCTGGAAGATGCAGAGTTAATGGAGTAAGTATATACTCTGCCGTTAAACGATATTACTGTGTACCCCTACGTTCTACAAACAAAATGATAAAGAGAGAAAGGAGAAGGTATTCGATGTTTATTCGAACAGCAATGAAATGTATTAACTAGTTGCGACCGGTAAGATAATTGACGAATAGAAAAAGCAGGCAAGTGTGTGGTGATTTCTTCTTGATTCAGTTAGAAGTAGGCAAATACCACTGAGCATTAAAAGTAAGGAAAACTTTTATTGAAAATGATCTTGGAAGAGTATGGTTGTATTAAGGTGTCGACGTATGCGAGGAGGTTTTTTTTTTTTATTTATTTATTTTTTTTTATTTTTTTTTTTTTTTTTGCAAAATGCAAAGAAAGGCTACGTGTGCTGCAAACAACACTGGCGCTTTGAAACTGGCGAGAACGATGGTCTATGGTATTGTCCATTTGAAGCTACGTTTGAATCGGAAATGTATTTATCCTGAATTACAAAGAGAAAAATGATAGGAGATTTGGTAAAGGTTAGATTATGAGTAAATAGCCTAGGCAACGCCAAACACTGGTTTTATGACAAAAAAGACAAGATGTTAATTGTCGTTTGTGCGGCCATAATATGGAGGATGAAATGTCATTTCTTTTTCAGTGCTGCTTCCTTTCAGATATTCATTGAAAATGATCATTCTTCCACATGACCCGTATCCAGCTGTCAGTAAGTGGTATTGAACAAATCTTTTATCAAAAGATAACAATATAAGTATTATATTGCCCGTGGAAAGTATTTGAATGAAGCTATCAGTAGGAGAAAAAAAAAAAAGAAATTAAAACTCGATGACAATGATGTTGCGATCTAATTTTCTCCTGTTTAGTATAATTACTATCTTTTTAGTAGTGGATAGTCACAAAATCTCGCGCGAGTGTGTGTGTGTATGTGTGTGTGTGTGTGTGTGTGTGTGTGTGTGTGTGTGTGTGTGTGTGTGTGTGTGTGTGCGCGCACGCGGGCGTGTGTGTGTGCATGCGTCTGCGCATTCATTTTACTTAATGTTTTCATTAGTGGTTGTTCTCCTGACACATGGAAACATGACACAGCATCTCTTAATGATGCTTTTCTGTACGTAGGGCTTTTAACTTAAAGAAATCATATTAAGTGTTATATCAATCTATTACATATTTACACGGATCTGTTACGGGTATGAAAACACATCTGTCAAACAAAGTATTACATGGTAATTAAGAAAGTACATTAGCAAATTTTAAATACAAGTTGTTACGTAATTTTACCGAAATGGGTGCACTTTACGACTTATAGCTAATGACTTTTACAAGCTGATAAGAAATTTTTAAAAGAGTTCACAGCTGATCTGGGGTAAGCATGTTTCTTAGATATACATTTCTTCCTAAGAGATGAGTATGACAAATCTGAATTCGTCTAAAAAATGCCCATATCAGAATTTTCACAAATACAGTTTTCACGGTTAGTTCCATTCCGTTGTTATGACTCATTTTCAGGCGTTTTTTTCAAATTTCAAGTGTGTCTGGCTAGTACACCAAAAACGAGTCAACGTGAAAATGAACGTATTGGAAACTGCATAATGTACTGTATTTGCCCTTAACATTTCTTAAAATTTATCTACAAAAGACACATTCAGTTTTTTTTTTGCTGTTTCAGTTCACTACTTACGCTTATAATTATCTTGTGGAGCTGAAGTTACATTTTCAACAAAGCGGATCTTTAGAGGAGAAGAGATGCAACTGCCAGACAACCAGTGTTCACTGAAATATTAGAGAGACGGCCAGTCATGGTGAATGATGAATACTTTCATACTTATAAATTATGAAGAACGGAAGATTATTTGAAGGATATATGGAATCTCTTGGATCAATGTACACATTGACTGTATCATCCTGCAACTGACCAGTATGGGAGCAGTAAATAAACCAGTGTATCTAAACAACGTCAGTTGGCTTCGTACATCCGTGCAGTCATCACAAATACTTCAAGGACTTTGTCTATTTTTTTTTTCTGTACTCAAACTTGCCTAACCCCCCAGATTACAAAACAAGAGTAGAACACAAAGTACTACTGGTTTATATAACTCTAAAACAACAACACACACACACACACACACACACACACACACACACACACACACACACACACACACACACACACACACACACACACACACACACACACACACACACATACACACACACACACACAACGAATCTAATACTGACTTACCCCCAAGCGCTGCTGCTGTGGGTCTGTCTTGCGCGCGGTGATAAACTATCAAGACAATTGCTGTCATCACCGCCATTACTGTCATCACAATAGTTTTCATTCGAAAAGGCCTGACTGCCATAATGCCCAAACTAAAACAAAAACAAACAACAACACACTTGTTGGTGTCGAGACCACACCTTTCTCCCCTCAAAACCGTGACTCACATTATGGTCTTTTAAAAGAATACGTTTTTCAAGTGAGTGATCGCTGTTTCCTAACCGAATGGCACTCTCACCCGTGTAATATGATTTTTTTTTTCTTTTCTTTTTAAGTTTTTTTTCTTTTTTTGTGTAGGGGCTGGGGGACATGGGAGGAAGGCAGCGATCTTTATCTTTTCCCCGTTACAACGCACACGAGTGTTCTCTTACTGAAGAACAAAAATCAAGTCAAGTCACAATGCTAACAGCATAGCTGAGAACGATGGCGAACGATGGAGGCATCAGGGCTTAAACCAATGAAAAACAGAACGATGCTGGAGTTAAATGAAAATGCAGACCTAGTCATTCATAGAAACAAACAAACAAAAAAAAAAAAAACATCTACGACAAAATGTGAATTCCACGTGTTGTTCGATCAGGTGGAATATACTTATACTGATCCTTTGACTCTACAGCAACACGTCACATCTCATATGTCCGGAGCAAACGCTTACTTTCTGTCTTTCTTTTGGGGGGAGGACAGGGTGACTACATTTTTCGCTCTGTCCTGTTTCACGCTTACCTCCCGTCCCAGTTAATCACCTCTGATGTGCTGAGCGATCCTGGCCCAGACCCACTCGCTCTACACTGTCTCTAAAGGAAGTGGAGCCACGTGATCGCTTTACAAGTACCCTTGAGAACGGAGATGCAGTTATGCAATGTACATGTACGTTCATCCACCGATTCTCGTCTGCTTCGGCTTCCCTCCCCTAGCCTGAAAACGATCAGGCCAATGTTTTTTCTCTTACCAGGCACCTGCTCTGTGGAATGGTCTCCCTTCTTCTCTGCGTAACACAGACTCTTTAGAGACTTTTAAAACCTCCCTAAAGACACATCTTTTCCCTCGGAGTGATTAACGGTATCACACTTATCATTGTGCGCATGTTTACTGGTGTTGACGTGCTCGTGTGTCTGTTTGCGTGTGTGAGTTTTTGTGTGTGTGTGTGTGTGTGTGTGTGTGTGTGGTGTGTGTGTGTGTGTGTGTGTGTGCACGTGCACGCGCAGTGTGTGTGTGTGTGTGTGTGTGTGTGTGTGTGTGTGTGTGTGTGTGTGTGTGTGCTTTGAGTTAGAATTAGTATTTTATCATGTTTTTTCTGTAATATGCGCTTTGGGCTCTTGCGAGGTGAAGCGTACCATAAATATCCTTTTACATTACATGAGTCGCTTTTGAAAATAGCTATTTCTTCTATAACAACAATACCCACGACTATAATTACTACTGCTATACTGCAAGTAGTTTTCTTTAATCGTAAATTCAATTCATTTGTCGTAATGGTCTTTTTTTGTTTGTTTTGTTTTGTTTGTTTGTTTTTTTTTAAATCATCAGAAATTCTCGTTTACACAATGAGCTGCCTACCTAGGTAGAGCTTTCTGAAGAACTGCTTGCTGGCGCTTCATTCATTCAGTCACTTCCCGTGTCTTTCAGTCAACATCGTTCACCCAATGTAATAATGTTTCATTCTTTCCCTGTTTCACGCAGAGTGCATGCTCTGTGAATCGAGTCATCCGTACTAACGGACAAACTGGTCTTCTCTTCCGAAAGTTGGTGATTGGATTTTACGTGTGTGCAAGATTGATCAGTCCTCAGAAACAAGTTCATTCGATACCTTTGGGGAGTCAGGTTTATCCTACAAACAGATCATCGACTTTGACGTACCTTCGGACGTCAAATTTTAAGAATTCCCGAATTATGCGTTGGGCATTGTCTCTGCAGGAATTCTCGTTCGAAGTGGAACCAGATCCAGGTTCAGCGAACATTTTCACTGATCTTCTTGCACGTTCTTT
>JADBJO010000128.1:1060000-1062500 GCA_016801955.1 Conus betulinus | reverse complement strand
ATAATCATATATTCAAGTATATCATAAATAAGACGAATGTTATCTCCCAAATATCTGTTGGAAATAAAACCAGTCTGGTCTTCATTGATAATAGAGGGAAGCACACATTTTAATCGGTTGGCTACACGTGTTCAAAAGTAAAATTGGTCTCCAATTTTTGATTCGGTCTTTGGGCTTGTCACCCTTTGAATGCATACGATAATGCCTTCTTTTTGCGTCGAAGATAGTTCATTTCTATCGAAACCATCGTTTAAGCGCTCTTACAACATATGGACCAGGTTGTAACCAGAAACATTTGAAGAATTCTGCTGTGAAGCCATTGCTGCCAGGACTTTTCATATTATGCATGTGTTTAAGGGCAACACCGGCTTCTTCTAAAGTAATTTTGCCTTCCAAAGAAGTTACCTGAGTCTCAATTAATATTGGTAAATTATCTAATAAATCTAGAATTTCACAAGATTCAATATCTCTTTTAGAATATAGTTTCTGATAGAACTTATTAACGTCTTCGGCAATTTCATCATTATCACTTAAAATAGATCCATTATCCAGCGTTAGTTTCGTAATATTTTTACAAACGTAATTTCGCTTTTCAAGTCCACAAAAAATAATTGTTATTTTTTCCCTTCTCTGCGACCCATCTCGCCCTTGAACGCAGCAACACACCCTCCATCTTCTTTTTCCAAAGTGTAATCAGCTCTTGTTTATAATTTTCAAGTTCACGTCTTTCTTCTTCAGATAATGTCACTTTCTTTTCAAGTAAAGAAATACTACTTTCGAGATGTTTCTGTTTTTCAATGTCCTTCCGTTTCTTCATCGTTGCGTATGATATAGTTTTGCCTCTAATTTTCATAAGTAATGTATCCAAAAAAAGTTGATCAGAAAAACAAACTGGATTTCTGATTTAGAAATCTGGGCCAACCCACAGCGACAATATGGTAGAGCTGCATATTCCCTCAACAACTGTTTGAATTATTTGGTTTACGTCTTCTATGTAATTGGCGTCTTTCAACAATGAACTATTGAATTTCCATAATAGATTTCTTTTTATCTCTCTACCCTTGCTCTAGAGTTACTATAATTAAGGAGTGGTCAGATCGATATCCTGGTAGAATATCTGCGTCTGTAATATGTTTACATAACCAGTCGGAAATAAGAAAGAAGTCTAAACGACTCTGCTGACATTGGTTATTTCTCCTCCAAGTATACCTTCGTAATTCGGGATTTAAATCACGCCAGATGTCAGTTAAGTCTAGGCTGTCCGTCATGTTTTCTATTTGCTCTTGTGCTTTAGGATTATTGTTATGTCTGTAATTATAACAGTCCAAGGAGTAATCACGTACCAAATTCCAATCACCTCCAATAATGACATTTTCAGCTCCAACTTCTCTAATGTGTTCTTCCAACTCCACATAAAACTCAGGCTCATCACGATTGGGCCCGTAAATACTAACAATAAGACATTCTTTATCCATTATTTTAACGGCTGCAAAAATATAATTACCTGCCGTGTCTTTATAAACTTTTCTTAACTGATAGTCAAAATTATTATTGAACAAAATAGCTACGCCCCTTGAATGTGAATTATGAGACGCAAAATAACACTTGTAACCCCACTCTGAACGATTATAATTCTCTAACTTCGGTTTGAAATGAGTATGCTTCCCCTCTTAAATAATTAAACACGTCTGTTCGCTTTTGTGGGTTGGCTAGACTCTGACAATTCATGGATGCAATTGTTACTTTGTTACTCATATTGACAGCTAAATTTAACATGAGTCATACCAACATATGGACACAGTACCATGCTGACGTATAAAACGGAACCAAAATGAAACCGAGAATCTGAGCAAATCGTGTTCAAGTCCATTTCAACAGTTGCTCCGCAGAGGTAATTCCTAGCCATATGCAGATCGGAGCTTTTTACATGACCATGCACAACGGCACATTCCAAAGAGAGCCTCAAGATATCCAAAACGTATGCGTTAAAGAAAAAAACTGATAAGTTTTCATTAAAAGAAAAGATGAATACTCAAGACATGCACATACACATACATAGAAACATAATAAAATAAAGTTTCTAGGTAGATCTGTCTCGGGCAGAGAAAGAAACAAACGGAGAAATAAAATGAAAAAGAACATTCCTTCTTTCTTTCCATCTTCAGCTGAGCACGTGCTCACCCGTGCAAGGAGAAAGAAAGAAAGAAAGAAAGAAAGAAGAAAGAAAGAAGAAGAAGAAGAAGAAGAAGAAAGAAGAAGAAAGCGTGTCAACATCTGGGGATTTCCACTTCAAATATTGCATCAACAACCTACCATCTGCTAATCCACGGTCGTCCATTACAAAAAACCCGACACACATACTCTTATAATGTTCACTGTTTCACACACACACACACACACACACACACACACACACACACACACGCGCGCGCGCGCACGCACGCACACACACACACACACACACACACGCACACACACACACACACACACACACACACAC
>JADBJO010000128.1:1045000-1050000 GCA_016801955.1 Conus betulinus | reverse complement strand
GAGCGGTGAGAGTGAAGGAGGTGGACTGCCTCAGAGTGTTCCGAGGGGACCGACAGGAGCTGCAGAAGGCCCTCCGCCTAGAACAGCAGCCTGAACGGCTGCCCACAGACGCCCAGATCCATGACCTGGCCAGCAACTGTAACCGCTTCCTAGAGCACTACGGCTTCCTGATGGACCCCCTGACAGACGTGGAGAACCAGTTTCCTATTGCCTTCAGTGTCCTGGCCTATAAAGAATCCTTTCAGGTCTGTACTCTTAAATTATTCTGTTAGACGTGTTTACCGAAGAGAGATACACATTGTGCTATAGAGTACATAGTAAGTCATACCGTGTGTGTGTGTGTGTGTGTGTGTGTGTGTGTGTGTGTGTGTGTGTGTGTGTGTGTGAGTGCGCGCGCGCGCGCGCGTGCGTGCATGCGTGCGAGCGTGTGTGTGTGTGTGTGTGTGTGTGTGTGTGTGTGTGTGTGTGTGTGTGTGTGTGTGTGTGTGTGCATGCCTGTATTTGTGTGTGTGTGTGTGTGTGTGTGTGTGTGTGCGCGCGCGCGCGCGCGCGCGCGTGTGTGTGTGAATGAGTGTGCGTGCGTGCCTCTGTGTGTATTTGTGTTTGTGTGTGTATGTGTGTGTGCGCGCGCATGCGCGCGTGCATGTATGCGTGAATGCGCGCGTGCATGCGTGCGTGACTCTGTGTGTGTGTGTGTGTTGTTGTGTGTGTGTGTGTGTGTGTGTGTGTGTGTGTGTGTGTGTGTGTGTGTGTGTGTTAGTGCGTGTGTGTGTGTGCGTACGCGCGAGAGATATCTTAATGAGTTCGTATCGCTGGTATCTCTCAACGCGGCATCTATCAACTCGTCATTATTCTTTCAGAAAGAAAGAGACAGCAGCCGATGTTTTTCATAGACTATACCTGTGGAGCTAGGGCTATTAGCCATAACGTTTCGTGTGTAAAAATGGTAATGATGTTTTGTTAAGAAAGTAAGTGACATTTTGTTAAGACCCCTCAGGTCAGCATTTGGGGTGATCACATTTGGAGACTGATGACCTAAAAATCGTGCACCTGATACAGTAACAAACGTGTATCGCAATTTGAGATTATTACAGCAATTATGAAGCCCATCTGTGACGCTGATGATATTGAATTGCTATTCAGATTTCGACTGTCTTCCTATGTCAAGGGACGGCTTCGGTACATGTGAGAACTTTATGTTTCACAGCATTCTTTCGGAGCTGTCACATTTTCTAAAAAAAAAAAAAAAAAAAAATGCTTGTGGTGGATTTTAGACCTAATCTGTGCGCGCGCGCGCGCGCGCGCGTGTATGTGTGTGTGTATGTGTGTGTGTATGTGTGTGTGTACGTGTGCGTGCGCGCGCGCGCGCGTGTGTATGTGTGTGTGTCTGCGTGCGTGCGTGCGTGCGTGAGTGCGCGTGCGCGCGTGTGTGTGTGTTTGTGTGTGTATGTGTGTATGTATGTATGTATGTGTGTGTGTGTGTGTGTGTGTGTGTGTGTGTGTGTGTGTGTGTGTGTGTGTGTGTGTGTGTGTGTGTGTGTGTGTGTGTGTGTGTGTGTGTGTGTGTGTGTGTGTGTGTGTGTGTGTGTGTGTGTGTGTGTGTGTGTGTGTGTGTGTGAAATTAATGTCAAATTTCTAGTATGGGATTGCTCTGGGAGGGGTGGAGCCAGTTACATTTTGGTGTTCATAGGTACACTATTGTCTATGTCGTATAGCAGGAATCGTAGTGTAGCGAGAATATATACTAGTCACATAAAGTTAAGCACAGTTTACATGTACCCGCATAATTTCCAAAATATAAAAGCCACGATTTTGAAATTGGGAACAGATTTAATTCATTATCTTGTTCCAACGTACATTGAATTTCATTGGGATCGAATGAACGGTTGTTGATTTACAGACAATTAAACAGAGGATGGGTCGAAATCAAAGTTCGCAAAATCTGTTCAGTTCACAAAATCATTTCAATAGTGGGTGTGGCCACCGCCATTGGCGAGACATTCCACGCAGCGACTCCTCATCGAGTTGACCAGTGTTCTGATGACCCTCTGAAGGATTCTCTGCCATTCCAGTTGCAGCATTTGGAAGAGATCCTGGCGGTCTCTGGGAGGTGGATGGTTCTCCTTCACACGTCTCCCCAACTCATCCCACATATGCTCGATGGGATTGAGGTCGGGACTATACGCCGGGAAGATCATCCTGTTGATGCCGGCCTGCACAATGAAGTTTTCGGCCACCCAGGCCCTATGTGGCCGAGCATTGTCGTCTTGGAAGACTGCCATGGGTCCTATCCGTTGCATGGTCGGAACAACGAAAGGCGCCAGGATTTCATCCCGATAGCGGATGCCTGTGAGGTTTCCATCAATATGGTAGAGTGGTGTCTTGTGGTGGAGGCTGAAGGCACCCCATACCATAACAGATCCTCCCCCAAAGGCCCTGGTCTGGCGAACAGCTGCATCAATGTAACGTTCACCAACATGCCTCCAAACTCTAGTTTGGCCGTCATTGTGTTCAAGACTAAACCGCGACTCATCTGAAAAGAGGACCTGGGACCACTGTTGTTGGTTCCATCTCGCATGACGATGGCAGAAAGCTCGGCGAGCCAGCCTATGGGCTGCTAGCAGTCGTGGTCGAACAGCTGGGCGACGTGATCTGAGGCCGAAGTGGTGAAAGACGGTTTCGTATGGCTTGACGGCTGAGGATGGTGTTATTTGCCATACGAAGCTGCCTTTGGATGCTGGTGGAAGTGGTATCCCGCTGCAATAGGGCCTGCCTCTCGATGAAACGATCTTCTCTGGGAGTAGTCTGCCTAGGCCGACCCTGACCGTGGCCTTTCTTCAACGCTGTTGGTCGCCCTAAAACGCTGATTCAGTCTAACAATAACTGAATGATGCACACCAAGTCGTCGCGCCACTTCAGCCTTTGCAATGCCATCTTGTATCCACGCAATCGCCCTGGTTTTGTCAAAGGTGCTAAGTTTTCTTCGTGGTGGCATGGTGAGAAAAGGGCTGACAGTAACCAACCCCGCGCTTAAACAGCCAAAAGAAGGGGCATAAAACTCACTTGAGAGACTGCTCTTGCACGGGAAAAAAGAATTTTTCATTTTACACATCTTGTGTCGCCAGCAAGCTTGATGCAAAACAGGCACAGTTAACGCAACTTTGCACTTTTTTATCCCGCGCGTAAACGAGGTCACCAAGACCCCCCGTGCGCACTACCAGTTGACACAGGCTGGATTACACACTGCTGTGTGACATTCCATCATTGGTTGCCGCATAACAAAAAAAAAAAAACAATGTTTTTTTGAAGGGATGAATCAACCCCCTGTGTGCAAAGGCCTGTGCTTAACTTTATGTGACTAGTATATAATCTACAATGCACCAAACTATATCATCTACAATGCACCAAACTATATAATCTACAATGCACCAAACTATATAATCTACAATGCACCAAACTATATAATCTACAATGCACCAAACTGGCTAACTTTATGTTCATGCTCACACGACCGGTAGCTTATTCTCAACAGTTTCTAACATTCAGACAAAAAAGGGAAAAAAATTATATCACCAGACAGCCACACCGATGGAACAAACCAGTAACGACACGGGTGCAGTGCGTTTCAACATTCAGGCGAGGGCACAAGTCATATATTCATTCTTTTCTCTCTTATTTATATGTGTTTTCTGTTTTGTTCTCCCATTGTTCTCAGGAATTCATTACTTCTTAGCCCTCAGTGACTAATTACGTCGACGTTCCATTCATCCATGCCAAATCACCAACCCAAGGCAACGTTATAAATAATAATACTGATGATAATAATAATAACAACAGCAACAAATAACAACACAACAACAATAGAAGCAGCAACAGCAACGACAACAAAAGCCACGACAACAGCAGCAACCACAATAATAACAACAACAAAAGTCACAACCCAACCCAACAACAGTACCAACAACAACAACAATGATGATGATGGTATTGATGATAAAAATACTAATAATTACAACAACAACAACAATAGTAAATAATAACGAATGTCGTAATAATAATGATAATATAAGTCATAACAATAGTGATGATAATAATGAGAGTCGATAAATAAACAAATGAAATACTACCATTACTTGACATTTATTGAACGCTTACCTCCATGAGAGGGAGCTGAAAAACACTACACAGCAAACGTAAAGATCATTCACAGGCATATACATCTACCAGAAAAAAGAGAAGTAGCAGAACAAACATCTATAAACTTTACAACACGAGCGCACACACGAGCGCGCGCGCGCGCGCGCGCGCGCGCGCACACACACACACACACACACACACACACACACACACACACACACACACACATCGAAGAGGGCATGTTCCATAATTAAATGTGATAAAAGACGGTATAGTATCATTTGCTTACCATCACACTTCCTACTTAGCTCAGAATACCACCTCTCTACCTGCTGACATTTTCCATGTTTTTTTCGGTATTCTTTGTTTTTGTGGTGTCAGTCGTTTTTTACCTTACTTTAAAAGCCTTAGAGGTCGAAACGCATTGCACCTGTGTTGCCCCGTGTTTGTATCATTCGCTTGATGGTTCAGTAACTTAACTGTGATTCTCCGGTTTCGGTTCTCTCTTGATTTTATTCAACTTTGGAACTTTGATGCCAACTGTGCCAGTCTTGAATAAATGTCAGTTTGTGTTTGTGTTCATTTGTCCAGTTGTTGTTGCTGTGTAGACGTGTCCAGGTCGGGATATATAGGCAAGCTTGGAACCTCCTTTTTGGGGGATGTTTCCTTGTTCGTTCGGTGTGCTCTGTGCTGTCATAATTATGTGCAAGACGATTCGGTGTCGTAAGCAGCATTCGTTTAGCGTTATGGGCGAATATTTCTTTCATCATTGGAGCAAGAGTTACCGTACTTGTTTGTTATTTAAAAGCCAACAGTCACGTAGTTTTTGTTGTTGACTAGTCTGCTATTTTTCTTTTCCTTGC
>JADBJO010000128.1:1030000-1035000 GCA_016801955.1 Conus betulinus | reverse complement strand
ATGGGAAGGAGATGGAGAAAAAGTGATAGGAGATGAGAAGAGGAGAGAAAAGAGGAGAGGGAAGAAGAGGAGAGAGGAGAGGAGAGGACATAGGAGAAGGGAGAGGACAGAAAAGAGGAGAAGAGGGAAGAGAGAGAAGACAGAGGAGAAAAAAAAGAGACAAGAGAAAAAAAGGAGAGGACAAAAGAGGAGATAGAAAGGGGGTTAGAGAGAGGAGGAGAGGGAGAGAGAAGGAGAGGGGAAAGGGAGAAAAGTGGAGATTGGGGAAGAGAGAGAGGTGAGAGGAGAGAGGGAAGGAAAACAGGGGTGGGGGCGTGGGGGGGGGGGGGGGGGGGGGGGGCGGTGAGAGAATAAAAAAAAAAGGGGTCGAGAGGAGAGTAGAGAGTTGAGAGTTGAGAGGAAAGTGGGGGGGAGGGGAGAGTGGAGGAGAGTGGAGCAGAGAGGAGAGGACAGGGGAGGTGGGGGGGGGACGTGGAAGAGAGAGAGAGAGAGAGAGAGAGAGAGAGAGAGAGAGAGAGGGGGGGGGAGGGAGTGGAGAAGAGAAGAGTAGGAAAGGAAGAGGAGAGAAGGGGTAGAGTAGAAAACAAGAGAGAGAGAGGGAGGGAGAGGGGAGAGAAGGGAAGAGTACAGAACAGAAAAGAGGAGAGGGAGGGGGAGAGAAGGTAAGAGTAGAGAAACAGAAGAGGAGGAGAGAGAGGAGAGGGAGGAGGGGAGAGGAAGGTAAGAGTAGAGAGAAGAAGAGAGAGGAGAGAGGGGGAGGGGGAGAAGGTAAGAGTAGAGAACAAGGGAGAGGAGAGGGAGAGGAGGAGGGAGAGGAGAGAGGTAAGAGTAGAGAACAAGAGAGAGGAGAGGGAGAGGGGGAGAGAAGGTAAGAGTAGAGAACAAGGAGAGGAGAGGGGAGAGGAGAGGGAGAGGGGAGAGGAGAGAGAGAAGGTAAGAGTAGAGAACAAGAGAGAGGAGAGGGAGGGAGAGCAGAGAGGGAGGAGAGAAAGGAGAGGAGGGAGGAGAGAGAGAGAGGAGGGAGAGAGGGGAGAGAGAGGGGAGAGAGAGGAAGAGTAGAGAACAGAGAGAGGAGGAGGGGGAGGGGAGAGAGAGGTTAAGAGTGGAGAACAAGGGAGCAGGAGGAGGAGGGGAGAGGAGGAGGAGAGTGGAGGGAGAACCACGAGAAGAGAGAGGGAGAGAGAGGGAGAGGGGAGAGAAGAGAGGAGAGAGAGAGAGGAGAGAGAGAGGGGAGGAGGGAAGTGGAGAGGGAGAGAGGGGAGAGAAGGTACGAGAGTAGGGAGAGAAGAGAGGAGAGGGAGAGGAGAGGGAGAGAGGGAGAAGTAAGAGAGAGAGAAGAGAGGAGTAGAGGCGAGGGGGGGGGGGGGAGAGGAGGAGGAGAGAGAGGGAAGGGGGAGTAGAGAGGAGGAAGGGAGAGGGGAGGAGGAGAGGAGGGGAGAGGGAGAGGAGGAGGAGGAAGAGGAGGGGAGGGAGGAGGGAGTGGAGAGAGAGGAGGGGGAGAGGAAGGGAGAGAGAGGTAGAGAGAGAGAGAGGAGAGAAGAGGGAAAGAGGGAGAGGAGAGGGAGAGGAGAGGAGAAGGGGAGGGAGAGAGAGGGAGAGAGAAGAGGTAAGAGGAGGAAGGAGAAAGAGAGAGGAGGGCGAGGAGGTAAGAGTAGAGGAGGGAGAGGAGAGGAGGGGGAGGAGAGGGAGAGAGGGGAGGAGGAGAGAAGGTAGGGAGAGAGAGAAGAGAAGAGAGAGAGAGGAAGGAGAGAGGAGAGAGGGAGAGGGGAGAGAGAGAGAAGAGTAAGAGAGGAGAACAAGAGGAGAGGAGAGGGAGAGGGGAGAGAGAGGAGAAGGTAAGAGTGTAGGAGGGAGAAGAGGGAGGGAGGGGGAGGAGAGAGGAGAGGGACGAGGAAGAGGGGAGAGAGGAAGGAGTAGAGAACAGAGTGGAGAGAGAGGAGAGAGGAGGGGAGAGGGAGGGGGAGAAGGTAAGAGTGGAGAGAGGGAGATGGAGGAGGGAGGAGAGAGAGAGAGAGAGAGGGAGAGAACAAGAGAGGGAGGAGGGGAGGAGAGAGGGAGGGAGGGGGAGGGAGAGAGTAAGATAGAGAGGAGAGGGAGGAGAGGAGAGGAGGAGAGAGAGGGCGAGAGGAAGGACGAGAAGAGAGAGGGAAGAGAGAACAGAGAGGAGAGAGGAGGAGGAGAAGGGAGGAGGAGGGGAGAGAGAGGGAGAGAGAGGAGTAGGAGAACAAGAGAGAGAAGGAGAGGGGAGAGGGGAGGAGGAGGGAGAGGGAGGAAGAGAGGGAGGAGGAGAGAGAGGAGACAAGAGAGAGGAAGGGAGGGGAGAGGAGAGGGAGAGGGGAAGAGAGAAGGAGGGGATAAGAGTGAGAGAGAGGAGGAGAGAGGAGGAGAGAGAGAGAGGGAGAGGGGAGAGAGGGGATTCGAGAGAGGAGGAGAGGGAGAGAAGAGAGAGAAGGAGAGGGAGAGAGGAGAGGGGAGAGAGAGGGGGAGAGAAGAGGAGAGAGAGGGAGGAGGGAGAGAGAGGGAGAAGAGGAGAGAGAAGGAGAGGAGAGAGGGGGAGGAGAGGGAGGGAGAGGAAGGGGGAGGAGAGGGAGAGGGAGGGGAGGGAGAGAGAGGGAAGAGGAGGGAGAAGGAGAGGGGAGGAGAGAGAGAGGGAAGGGGGGAGAGAGGAGAGGAGAGGGAGGAGGGGAGAGGGAGAGGGGAAGAGAGAGAGGAGAGGGGAGAGGGAGGAAGAGAGAGAGAGAGAGAAGAGTAGAGGACAAGAGGAGAGAGAGAGGGAGAGGAGAGCCTAAGAGAGAAGGGAGATGAGAGTAGGGGGAGAGAGAGGGAGCAGGAGAGGAGAGGAGGAGAAGGAGGGAGAGAGAGCAAGGAGAGAGGAGAGAGGAGGGAAGAGAGGAAGAGTAGAGAACAAGGGAGGGGAGAGAGAGAGGAGAGGAGAGAGGGAGAGGGGAGAGAAGGGAAGAGTAGAGAACAAGGGAGAGGAGAGGGAGAGGAGGAGGGGGGGGGGGGAGAAGGGAAGAGTAGAGAACAAGGGAGAGGAGAGGGAGAGGAGAGGGAGAGGGGAGAGAAGGGAAGAGTAGAGAACAAGGGAGAGGAGAGGGAGAGGAGAGGAGAGGGGAGAGAAGGGAAGAGTAGAGAACAAGAGAGAGGAGAGGGAGAGGAGGAGAGGGAGAGGGAGAGAGAGGGAAGAGTAGAGAACAAGAGAGAGGAGAGGGAGAGGAGAGGGAGAGGGAGAGAAGGGAAGAGAGTAGAGAACAAGAGAGAGGAGAGGGAGAGGAGAGGGAGAGGGGAGAGAAGGGAAGAGAGGAGAACAAAGAGAGAGGAGAGGGAGAGGAGAGGGAGAGGGGAGAGAGAGAGAAGGTAAGAGTAGAGAACAAGGGAGAGGAGAGGGGAGAGGAGAGGGAGAGAAGAGGAGAGGAGGACAGGGGGAGAGGAAGAGGAGTGGGCAAGAGAAAAGGGGAGAGGAGAGGGAGGGGGGACCAAGGGCAGATAATAGGGAAGGGGAGAAGAGAAAGAAGACGAGAAGAAGGAGAGAAAAGAAGAGAGAAGAGAAGAGAAGAGGGGAGACAAGAAGATAATGGAAAGAGACGAGGGAGGTGTGAGACAGGGGATTTTTTTTTTCTTCTGTAAAACTCTTAGAGCAGTACGGATTGAGCGCTGTTTATGTGATTATTATCTTTGTTGTTATTGCTGCTGTTGTTGTTGTTGTTCTTCTTCTTCGTCTTGTTATTATCACTGTAATTATCATCATTATTATTACTATTATCATTACTATCATCATCATCATCATTATTATCATTATTATTATTGTTGTTGTTGTCATAATAATAATAATGACAATAACAATAATGATAATGATGATTATAGATATCATTGAAAACAACAACAATAATCATATTGATGATGATGATGATAATAATAATGATAATAATAATAATAATAATATAAATATTATTAATGATGATGATGATGATACTACTACTACTACTATTTCTACTACTTCTACTACTACTACTACTACTACTACTACTACTACTACTACTACTGAATATCATTATATTATTATTATTATTATTTTTTTGTTGTTCTTGTTGTTGTGATTATATTATGAGGATGAGAGGAGAGCAGAGAGGAGAGAGAGAGAGGAAGAGATCAGCAGAGACTACATGATTTGAAGAGAGACTACATGATTTGAAGCAATATCTGATAGCATACAATAGGACAGCATGGAAGACAGCAGGACAGGATGCACCAGGAGAGGGCCCGGTTCAGCTCATGTTGTCTACAGCCCAGCCGACGGGGGGCTGGGGGTGGAGGGACAGAACGTCACACCGTCAAACAGTTCATGGCCTGTGGGTTGGAAAATCAGTTTCTTTTAAACGTATACAAAGCTCTCTAACACGCGCACACACACACACACACACACACACACACACACACACACACACACACACACACACACACACACACACACACACACACACAGACACACAGACAGACAGACAGACAGACATGACAATGACAATGACAATGACAATGACAATTTATTCCAGTAGGGCCAAGCTCTCTTAGAAGGGATGTGTGTACACAGAAAAGCAACAAGAACTTCAAGATTTTGGCAGAAAGACGGAAAACATAAAGACCAACTATGTATTTCATTATCTACACTGGAAACTGCAATCTTTCCCGATTTAAGCTTTGTATAAGTAAATGCAGAGGTTTTCCACAGTTGTTGTATTGACTGAGGATAACAATAGATTAAGATGGAAAGCACTTGCTATTTTGGAGCGATCAACTGTTTTCTTAATTCATCGTAAAATTGACGAGATAAAACAAAAAATGAACTTCGTTTTCTTCCATATTCTTACAGAATGGACATAAAAAAAGATCATTAGGTGTAGGTTGCCTGTATCTATAGTAATGAACAGCAAGGTCTGATACACCAAACGGAACAATGGCATTATATGTTTTAAGTGTCTCTCCATATCTAATTGTCAGTATTT
>JADBJO010000128.1:1022500-1025000 GCA_016801955.1 Conus betulinus | reverse complement strand
GACATTCCACGGACCACACCGGGAGAAGATCATTCTGTACAGGAGTGAGAGCTGGGTCATGTACTGCGGTCTTGATCCAGCTCTCTCGGTCCATCATTGACATTGTACTCACTTTCTCTATCACTGCCCGATATGGATCTGCCTCAGCTTTAGACAGGAAAAAAATGATATTAACGTAGCATTTTTAAAGCGCCTTGCCAAAGGTTCTAGGCGCTGACAATCCACACTCTCGTGTACACAACGGGCTGCCTACCTGGGCAGCACCGACTTAAGAGCTGCCTGCCGGTGTTCATTCAGTCATTTTCCGTGTCATCATCCAGTCAATGTCGTTCACTCAGTTTCCTTCATTCCTTCAATTTCCCACGCAGGGTGCATGCTACCTGTAACGTGTCGTCCATACCAACGGCCAAACTGACCTCTTCCGAAAGTTGGTGATGGGATTTTACGTGTGTGCAAGATGTTGTGCGTGCGTTCACACACGGAACCTCGGTTTATAGTCTCATTTGAAGGACTGTATGGGAAATGGAGTCAGAACCAATGTTAACTCCGAGGGGACACCCCCCCCCCTCCCCCCGTACCGAAACGGCCCGGCAGAGACTCGAACCGGCAACCCCAGGCCACCAAGATTACGAGTCCAACGCTCTACCAACTGTGGTAAAGATCGCTTCAAAAGTCGAGGAAAATAAGCTGTCACCTTTGAATACAATCCACCACATGCGCACAAGACGGATAGCCAGTTCCATCATATCAGAAAGCATACACCCAGCGAACCATCTTTTCCAGCCTCTACCTTCTGGCAGAAGATTCCGCGGTGTCAAGTTCAAAACACATCGCCTGACGAACAGTTTCTACCCTCTGGCTTTTCAGACAGTCATGTTCCTTTTCGGTTAAGAAACTTGATCTTCTATTGTCAATATCATTACTATTGTCACTAGCATTCCTATTATCATGTTTGTCGTTATTATTACTTCATGACTGTACTACCCATTGTTATTATTATAATTATTATTATCATTGTTATCTTTATCATTATTATAGTCATTAAATCATCATTATTGTTGTTATTATAATTATCATCATTATGATCATTATCGTCATTATGATGATTTATCATTATCATCATCATCATCATCATCATCATCATCATCAGTAGTAGTAGTAGTAGTAGTAGTAGTAGTAGTAGTTTATTAACTTTAGTAGTAGTATAGTAGTCATTAATCATCATCATCATCATCATCATCATCATCATCATCACCAACATCTTAATTCGGTTTTATCTCCCCTCCCAGCAGCCTCGTTTCCATTCCACATCCATTTTGAGCCCAATTTCAGGACATCAATGACAGTCTGCTCGCCCTTCGTTTTCCATTGTCTTCAATGTTGCTGGTTTTGCCAGAAGAAGACCAAACAAATATATATATTCGTGTGTGTGTGTGTGTGTGTGTGTGTGTGTGTGTGTGTGTGTGTGTGTGTGTGTGCGCGTGCGTGCGTGCGTGCGTGCGAGCGTGCGCGCGCGCGCGTGTGTGTGTTCTTCGTAGTAAGGTGTTTTCACCTATGCGTTCTCGATTTTTGTCCCCTTGCACTTCCCCTCCCCACCCCCTCCCCCCTCATTACATATGTACATTGCTTGTATTGATCTTTGTCCCTCTCTGTGTAATGCAAAACAAAAACGATTTAGTTTAGTGATTTATTGGCGAGTAAAGAAACTTAAATTTCGTTTTCCTGACTATTGGTTTCTCTTCTCTGCATTCAAAAGAAAAAAAAAAGCTAGAAAAGAGGGGGCCACAGATGGCATCAGCAGGATAATGGGGTATAGGGCAGCACTTTCTAATCCATTGCCAGCGGAACAGTGACAGATTAAGAGCAAATTTGATGGCGGGGGTGGGGGTGGGGGGTGGGGGGTGGGGGCGAGCGGAAGAGGGGGGGGGGGAGCGGAAGAGGGGGGGGGGGGGGGCTAACGATCGTAATAAAGGCGTGATGTTGGTCCTAAACTGAAGATGTTCAGGAGGTGGAAAAGGGCTTGAAAGATGGGGAAAGGAAGGATGGGGGGGGGGGGGGGGGGGGGGGGGGGGGGGGGGGGGGGGGGGGGGGAGAGGAGAGGGGAATAAGGCGGGTGGATGGTGGTGGTGGTTGCTGGGGCTAAGTGTGGGGGTGGGGGGGTGGGGCGAGGGGAGCTTGGAGGTTGTGGTTTTGGTAAATTTTCAATTTTTTGATTCCAACTCTACGATGTTGATTCTTTTCATGCTTCTAATCAACGCAATACTTGAAAGTGTATTATTCCTATATTTTTTCTTTCATATAACGGAAAATGTTTGATGTTGTTAAATACGTGACGGGCTTTCTCTTTTTACTACGATAAATATCCCTCCCCCCTCCCCCCCCACAACCCCTCGAGTCGTAGAGTAGTATCCCTTAGTTTGACGTAGAAATGTGACTTCGGTGCTGAGCCTCACTGAAACATGCAACCCACATTGGTAAGTAACAAGTTAATATGTCTGCC
>JADBJO010000128.1:1002500-1017500 GCA_016801955.1 Conus betulinus | reverse complement strand
GCTGGACGACTCTCGGGAATCTCCAACTTAATGATGATGGGACTAAACGTATGCCAGCCTATCCTCAAATTTGCTTTCCAACATTCTTCTCTTAGTAATTCTATTCTGATTAATGAAAATACCTGTTCATTTTTCTTTGTCTGTTGCTGTCTTGGTGTAAGTCTTGACCAGTGCAGTCTGTTTCCTTACAACAGCTCATTTCTAACGTCTGGATTTTGCCTATATAGAATTACATAGGATCAGTTCTATCCGTCATTGCCTCCCTACTGATGCAGTTGAAACACTTGTGCATGTTTTTTGTCCTCTCAAAGAAAGATTACTATAATTCCCTTTCGGTCGGCCTTTCCAACATAATCTGATAGACAGTCTTTAACGAATGAAGGATGACGCTGGAAGACTTATCTGCAGAGCTGTTGAAAATTGGATCACGTTTATCCTCTTCACTTTCTCCACTTATTACCTGTTTCTGACCGAATAGACTACAAACTGTCTACTGTAACTTTTTTTTCTGTCAGTGACACTGGACCAGAGTATCTTTCTGATCTTTTCCAACTCTACACTCTGTCCAATCAGCTGCATGTCATAACAGAACTAAAACCTTTTTCACGGATAAAGATCCTAATCTTCCCGATCCACAAAGACAGGGAACAGACTCCGTGACAACCTCCGGCGCACTGACTCCCAGTTTGAAGTCTGGTCTTAAAATTTCACCACCTCTCTGGGCAACAGGTCTGGTAATGAAACGTCCATCCAAGCAGTGTACACTTTGCACGTGTATGATATGTTTGATAGATGTGCATGCATCTTTGTATGTGCTATTGTAATTAAAAATGTGTGTGCGGGTATGCTTTTTTGTCTGTTCGTTTTTATGTGCATGGTTTGTTGAATGCATTTTTTGTGTCTATGACATAATGTGTAAAGAAACATTGTCGCTGTATTTATATGCGAATGATTATCACTCTTATTGTTAGTAGGATTCTTGTTATCACCATCATTTCAAAGCACGTAAAGTAGTTTTGCGGACTGTGTGCAATTCAAAGTATACGCCACCACCACCACCACCACCACCACCACCACCATTATCATCATCATCATCATCATCATCATCATCATCATCATCAACATCATAATCGTCATCATCACCATCACCACCACCACCACCACCACCACACCACCACCACCACTACCATCATCAGTAACAGGCAGCACTGAACAGCATCAACATGACTCAGCAGCAGTGCAGTTCATCTCTTGTTGGATGCCTCTTGACGACCTGAAATAGACTGATCCCAGTGGCCTGTGGAATTTGGGCCGTGCACGGGTGAACAGGTGTGGACAACGCTGGCATAGTTCCAGGCACGGGGGCATGGAAAATGAAAACCCACCCTTTTTCTCGCCTTCCCACCCTCCATAAAACTAAGTCTAACAGTTTACTTTTTTATTGGTTTTGCCACCAAACTTATTTTAGATCTCGCCCGGATTCTGAAGTTTGAACTGACCTGGGAACACTTGCTGGGATGTCATTTGCTCCCTTGTATGCCATCAGAATACGGACCAGCTCGTAGTTGGTCTTCAGGGGGAACTCTTGTCCTGTCAGGTTGATGAAGTATTTCCATGTCTTGTTCCTCCACAGGTCGCCCATGCACACCAACTCCGGTTCTATCACCGTAAAAAAACCCCAGTGGACTTCAACGGAGCGTGACGCCATGAAGACGTTGGGGAAGCAGCGTGACACAGATTCTAGGGCCAGCTTGAAGTCAGGTGAAGATTTCTCGTCTGCGTGGAGGCAGTAGAAATTCTGAGGCCTGTAGACCGCTCTTAGCAAATCAACCGCCTGCAATGAGCACCAGGCACCAGGGAAGATAACTCCGTTGTTCGGTCTGTAGGGCAATGTCAGTAAATCAACCACCTGAAGTGGGTGGTACCAGAAGAACCAATCCAAATGATACCACCGAGGAAAAAAGCACCTCTACTTTGTGTAAACCACCATTTTTAAACCGGCCATCTGCAATGACACCGCCAGGGGAAAGACTCATCTGCTCTTTGTAAATGAACCATCTGCTATGATAATCAGCACCCATCTGGAACAATATTAACTGACAAAACAGCATATGTTTGTCTCTACACTGCTTTTAGTGAATCAGCCAACAGCAAAAGAAACACAACTCAATTGTTTGGCTTGTTCATTGCACTAATGATATCGATTATCTGCTCTTGAACTCTCAAAATCCCATCTGTTTGGTCTTTACTCTGCTGCTAGCAGATCAACCATCTGAAATACCACCGGCGAAGAAAATTCGTCTGTTTGGGTTGTACATTGCTGTCAGTAAACCATCCACCTGGAAAGATTCCACCACGGGGGAAAAAAAACTCATGCTTTGGTGTGTAAATTATTCTCAGTGAATGAGCTACCTGGAATGGTGCCACCATGAAAAAAAAAAACCCATCTGTTTGGCCTGTGCACTGCCCTCAGTAAATCTACCACCTGCAATGAATCAAGGACCACGAATACCCTCCCGCTTCCCCTCCAAATCATCTGTCTGACCTGTGCACGACTGTTACAAAATCAATCATATAAAGACCATCTGCTTCACCTGTACACTGTTCTCGGTTAGTCAACCACTGAAATGATACCGCTATGACCCCTCACTCCTTTCAATTTGGCCTGTACGCTACACTGCTCTCGTTTAATCAGCCACCCTGGAATGAGACATAAATTCATGGATTCGTTTCATTTCTGATGAAAGAAAAAGAAAAAGAGAGAGAGAAAGAAAGCAAATGCTAATCCTTGGTATTGTCTTAGAAGAGCATAGCTTGACGCCCAGTCAACAGCTTGCTGCATTTTCCTAATTCTACCGAACAGTAAAATGGTGAATGCGAAGTATGAACCCAGATTTGGGTGTGCATTGCACTCCATGGAGGAGAAAACCTACCTGATGTATGCGCTTAAACAACGCCTGTGGAAATCATCGAGTTGAGTGAATCTGCGGACTTCTACCATTACTCAGACGGCGATTCTTTCCGTGTGACGTACATGCGGAATTTAGCAATATTACCTGGGTATGCCAGGCTGTATGGTGTAGTTTTGTAGTGACAGAGAACGAACACTGTTATCATCCTTTGGAGAAGCAGAGCAGACCGCATGGGACTGTCCAGGGGCTGAGAGAGGAGACGCGGCCAAGGCCCACCACTCTGCAAGACAACCTGTACAGGTCCGCGGATGCTCTGTGAAAGACCGTCCATTTCACCTTGACAACAAATCTGGCAGGCCCATTTTTGTTTTGTTTTGACGCAACATCATTTCAATGAAAAAAAAAAAAGAAATCAAACGAATCATAATACGCAAAGACGACAATATATAAAACCGTATGAATTCCAACCATTGAACCCTTGGGTCTATGTGCCTTAACGTTTTTCCTCACTGTTCTATTGTCACCCACCTAGTATTCTCAGACGAAAACGAACATATATACCCGACTGATGATTCAAGCGAATTAAACCTCGATCGATCCAAATGGCGGCTAAGAATTTGGATGCCTTTATTAATCGAACAATTAATCAGCAGACCGGGGAACAACAAAACCACAGTTATGTTGGCATGGAATTTGAGTGAAGTTAGGTGGGGGAAATGATGCAAAAAAACAAAACCCAAAGCGGATGCTTTAAACTGCCAAACCAAGAGTAAAAATACGTCAAGATACACAAGCAACGCGTTTCATACGGCTGGTATTTAAAGTAAGTTAAAAAATAAAGTGACAGACGAGAGAAAAACAAACAAACAAACGAACAAACACATGGAAAACAAAGAAATATCTCATATGAGGGGAGAGCTCTGTTCCAAGCTGAATAGAAAGTAGGATTAGAGTTATATTCTCATGGCTCGATAGTTAGAAGTTCGAACATTTGATTGACTCATTAATGAGGGTTTAGAAACAAACGTGTCCTTAAACAGGGGACAGGGGGTATCTCTCTCTCTCTCTCTCTCTCTCTCTCTCACACACACACACACACACACACACACACACACACACACACACACACACACACACACACACACACACACACAAGAAGAATGAAAAAAAAGGACATGACGAATCGGTTTTGTTTTTGTTTCGTTTATCCTTCAGTTGTTTATCGTGTTTGCAGGAAATTCTTGAGATCGACGCCTGTTGCACCTTTGCCATTATTTGTTCTATTGGTTCGATCGTCTACTAAGGGAACTTTGACTTTCGAGTCTCATTATTAAATATCGGATTAGCTGAGGCTGAGATTTCCAGAATTACGAGCTTGAACGTGAAGGCGGCAAGTCAAGATGTATTCGACTTCATATTTTTTTTGTTTCAATGTAGGCATAAAACTAGGACATAGGCATTTAAACATGCATTTAGCTCGACACCTGTCCATGTCATGTTAGAAAAGGGCACATTTTTACACACAAAAAGGTCTTTTGACTGAAGCTCATCGCCATAATTTCTAATTCACAACCCCCTGAAAGACTATCCATGACATTTGGATTCTTGAAGACATCGAATGTGTTGCATGCCTTGCCAGTTGGAACTGATAAATAGTACAAGCGTTACGAGTCCGACTAATCACTGTAGCCTGTTTTTCTATTCAAATTGTATTAATGTTTGTCATTATACCACATCACTGTATGAGCTACATCAGTCCAAATCATCAATTAAATCAAAGACCAGCCTGAGGAATGTTTAGCGAATCCATCTAGATTAATTAAATCAAAGACCAGCCTAGGGAATTTTTAGCGAATCCATCTCGTTGAACATGCGCAACATTCCATTTCCTCCCCCCAAAAAAACATAATACCTCTGCAAGCACACGAACCAGAAATTATCCGAGTCTCTCTGTCTATCTGTCTGTCTGTCTTTCTGTCTGTCTGTCTCTCTGTCTCTGTCTCTGTCTGTCTGTCTGTCTGTCTGTCTGTCTGTCTCTCTCTCTCTCTCTCTCTCTCTCTCTCTCTCTCTCTCTCTCTCTCTCTCAGTCTTGGAAATGTCATGAAATGACAAGTATGGAAACACTGCATTCAGTGATAAAAGTCAGGAATAATTAGGTATGCATGTTCGCACGCACACCCCCCGCGCGCGCGCGCGCATACACACATACACACACACACACACGCGCGCGCGCGCGCGCGCGCATACACACACACACACACACACACACACACACACACACACACACACACACACACACACACACACACAACATTTCCCGTGAATGCCTTTCTGCAAGAGAAGATATAATAAATTCGATCTTTCAATGCTGTCAAAAGCCTTAGAGAAGTCAACGAAAAGAGTATAGAAGCGCCCTCCTTTTTTAGTAAGGTATTTTTGAACCAATGACTGCAGTGAAAATATATTATCCGTCGTACTGTAGCCCTTTCTAAATCCTGCTTGAGCTTCGGTATGTTCCCTGTTGCTTCAGTAAAATCTCTTAATCTGCTATTCAGAATTGCAGTGTATAGTTTGCTTATCGTATTTAACAGTGATATTCCTCTATAATTTTCGGTTTTTCTGTAGTCACCTTTTTTGAGAAGCGGAAAAATCAACCCTTTTGTCCAACTTTCCGGGTACTGACCCAGTTTCAAACCTTTGTTAAATAGCACACGCAAAAAAATGGTACCAAAAGATCACTGAGAACATGAAACACATCAGAAGGCACACCATCAGGTCCAGGAGCTCTGCCTTTCTTAGTATCCTTTATAGCTTTGCGAACTTCGTTTTCGGAGATTGCTTCTTCTAGATTTATATGTACATTATGGCATGACTGACAAACCTCAGGGTTATGGTTCTTTAAAACATCATCAACCTCTTTGCAGAATTCAGCATCAATAGCCGACTGCTCAGAATTGAGCAAGTCACGAAAGTATTTATACCATGAGCCTGCACTGATCGTAACAGAACCATTAGAAGTGATGCTTGTCAGAGATTTAACCTTTCGCCAGAACGATTTTGAATTCTTGTCATTACAAACATGACTCAGGTCATTTAGAATTTGTATTGTCTGTTTTTCTTGTTTCATTTCACATAGAGATTTGAACTCTTTCTTTAGATTTAGGTATTCATTCAAATCCTTGCGATCATTTGAAAATCTCCATAATCTCAGTTGCCTATATTTACTGTTTTTTGCACGTTCACAATCATCGTCCCACCACGAGGGCTGAGAGCGAGTTTTTTTCTTCTGCCTTCCTACTGTTACACTGGACACAGCTGCTCTCTGCAGAAAATCAACAAGACAATCTGATCCAGCATCGACTCCTTGTTCAATAGCTGTCAGAAAGTTTTCAAACTCTGTTTCTGATGTTGACGTAAGTAGTCGTAGGAAGAGTCCTTCCACAAAAGCTTACATAGTTTTTCCATAGATATTTCATCATCATCATCAGTTATGTTGTCTGTGCACATTTGAAATGTCATCAAAAAATGATGTTACAATTGGAAAATGGTCTGATTCACATCTATCAACAACTTTAAAATCCATTATTAAATCAAACAAAGGCTTTGAGACAGCACAATAATCAACAACGCTCATTCCACAATTAGCAATACACGTTATTTCCCCCTCTCCCAATCACCTTCCGTACGACCATTGACAATAAACAGATTGTATTCTTTTAACAATTCAATAAATTTTAGGCCGAAATTGTTCCAGGCACGATCTTTTGATCTACGCTTATTCTGAGGAATATCACCAATAAAATCATGAAGGTCTTCCACTGGAACAATATATCTGTCTTCATCGCAACAGTCAGTGTCAGATAAATCCGCTGTGCGTGCATTGAAATCACCACACAACAGAAAAGGGCAACCTGCATAAACTTGCATGATATCACATATATTACTTTCTAATTTTTCAATACCTTCATGCTTTGTTGTTCTCATACAACACTGAATGTTCAGGAGCAATATACACAAAAACACAATTACATCAAAGGCACAATTAAAAACTGACTTCCCAATTTTCATAAATACACAGTCTTCGACGTCTTTCAGTAACTGTTCTACATATACTATGATTGATTTGTGTACACATACCACAACCCCACCTTTTGCCTATTTACCCGGGAGGAAAGAAAAGACAGAGTAATCTGAAAAGCATCTTCAATCGCAGTCTGTTTGCACGTCCAAACTTCTGAAAAAGAAAATATCTTAAATTGTTCACAAAACATCTTAAAGGAAAACACTGTTTAACTTTCGAGACAGACCCTGAAACGTTCCATGCCATGACCTGTAACACAGGCGCATGCCCTATTGTGTTTTCTGTATGTAATGAATCATCATGTGACTGTGGCAAGGCAGATGTCTTTGTGTCAGCTGTATTAACAGAGTCATCGTTAAAAATAACATTGCAATCGGAGAATGTGGTAGATTTCCTATTTACATAGATATTACGTGTGTATGATCAGGTACTGGGGCAGGCTCCTTTCTCTGTCCACCGAGAGATACCCCCAAAAATGCTATGACATGCTAGTGATGCATGATGAAAACGGAAGACGTAACTGGGCGACGCAAGTAAGAACTATATTATGTAAATTTGGCTTTGGTTATGTCTGGGCTACGCAAAATGTTGGAAATCTGGACTACTTTCTGAAAGTTTTTAAGCAAAGACTACAAGATGATTTCCGTCAGAGTTGGCATGATTCTGTTTTGAAGGAAGGCGACTATTCTTTGTATCACCCAGAGCTTATAAGAGCTGGTTACATAAGTCAGTTAGAAAATCTTGAACACCGTCGAGTTATTTGCCTGCTAAGATCGAGCCGATTAAAATTAGATGGAATTCCCCGATATGGAAAAGCCCTTCTTGATCCAGTTTGTAAATATTGTAATATGAATTGCATTGAAGATGTAATTCACTTTCTGTTTGTTTGTCCCAGATATATGTCACTACGTAAGAAATATATACCACTGTATTACTACCGGTTCCCATCCTCTTTCAAAAGTACAAATGTTATTCACTAACCTAAGTGAAAAAATTTATCTGTCAGAGTTGCTTTGTATATATGTGGAAGTCTGAAAATCAGACAAAATATGTAGTGCTGTATCTAGGCTCCCCATGTTATGAACAACTGTATGCCTTTCACTTCTCCTGTCCATATGGGCCAGATGGCCTGAAAAGACTGAATTAAATTATTGTTATTGTTATTGTTATTGTTTGTTACACACACACACACACACACACACACACACACACACACACACACACACACACACACACACTGAGATATATGACTTATCTTAAGACGAAATGTATCTCTTCGACATACACGTCCAACCGAAGAACCTAAAAACAACAGACCTGAGAGGAGTCTTTATAGGCCAGGATGCTGAAGGCGATAGGAAACTGGTTCTCCACGTCCGTCAGGGGGTCCATCAGGAAGCCGTAGTGCTCTAGGAAGCGGTTACAGTTGCTGGCCAGGTCATGATCTGAGCGTCTGTGGGCAGCTGTTCAGGCTGGTGTTCTACGCGGAGGGCCTTCTGCAGCTCCCGTGGGTCCCCTCGGAACACTCTGAGGCAATCCACCTCCTTCACCCTCACCGCTCGCTGCTCCAGATAGGTCTTCATCTACCCGTCAACACATAGAGGAATGCAAGGAGGAGTGGTGGAAGTTGTCAAGTCACAAAGGTTACAGCTTAGCCTGGAGCATGGAGTTCCTAACAAGGTTGCGTCACGCACAGCTTGTTTGAATATCTGCTGGAGTGTGGCGAGTGAGGCGATTGCGACTTGTCAGGAAAGAGACGAGTTCAAAAGATATACAGACACAAACATTGTTCCTTTCACACACATATGAACTGATGGAAACCATTCCTATACGAATTCAAAAGATGTGCCGACACAAAAACAGTGTTCCTTTCACACAGACAAAAACTGATGGACACATCATTCCTAACTGATAGCATGATAATCGAGTAAAAACCTATCCATTGTTTTCCAGGTTTCAATTCATAGACAATCACAGCGTGTACCACCAATACACACACTGTTATCAAACACATAAAACAAAACAGATGGCTCATTGCAATGTGTAAAAATACATATACTGCTTTTAAATAAGACTTCTATGAAAGACAACAAATGTCCGAGTCCCACCACGAGGCACACAGATCGTCTCCTAAGGAGTGATACTTCAGCTCAGTAACTCGGTTTTCCCGAAATAAAGATTTTCGTTCATCACCTGGGGGCCGGAATAGCTCAGTTGGTAGAGCGCCGGACTCGTAATCCAAGGGCTGCGGGTTCGAATCTCCGCCGGCCGTTTCGGTACAGGGGGATTTCTCCCTCGGAGTTAGCATTGGTTCTGACTCCATTCCCCATACAGTCCTTCGAATGAGACTATAAACCGAGGTTCCGTGTGTGAACGCACGCATAACATTTTGCACACACGTAAAATCCCATCACCAACTTTCGGAAGAGAAGGCCAGTTTGACCGTTGGTGTGGATGACACGTTACACATAGCATGCACCTTCCCCGAAGATGGAGTATGGCTGCCTTCATGGCGGGATAAAAAAAAACGGTCATACACACGAAACTCCACTCCGTATGTTGAGGAGAAGGGATTAATACCTGTCTGTCTATACAGGGAGTGTCCGCAGGAGGTTCAGCCTGCGTAGGCAGAAGAAGAAGAAGAAGAGTTTTTATCACCTTACATGGAGGCAACATTTCTCAAAGAGATCAGATCGTTGTGTAGACAGAAATCCTTTCTTCCCTGATGGACACACTTCTCTACGTCCCCAAAATGTGCTCCCAGACATAAGGGAGATAATCAATCGATGCAACTGGCACACATTGAAATCCCTCTTGAAAAAAAATATTGCTACAGATGACTGTCTATTGCATATGACAGTATTGCAGCAGGACAATAAAGTATGCTGTACCCTTCCAAGAGTATATACTCTTGCCTTTTTTTCTGGCACGATGTTTGGCATTCCATGAGGGGTTATTGCAGAACATGATATGGCTGCCAGAAGAGTAAGGTGAGAGGTCACCTCCGGCTTGTTCTTGTCAATAACGTGCCAGTTTTTTTTATGTACCCTTCAGTTGTTGCAGCGGATCTCGTCAGACATTCTCTCTGACTTCCCACAATGGATTCAGAAAGATATGGACAGCAACCGATGTTGCCACACGTTTTGCAAAGGGTTGTCTACTGCTATCAATAGATGCACTGACTGGTGCTGAAGAAATTCATGGGATATTTGTCCCGAGCTGGTTACTCAGAGGAAAGCCTAAGCGATCGCAGAACGCAACTCGTCTCTGACCTCGTGCATCAGATGCAACAACTCTTTTCCATCAAGTATGTGCATACTTCGCCTTAGCATGCACATTCACAATGTATGACCGACCGCTTCGATGGCACACTGAGAAACATGCCGAGAACAGGGACTGAATCATACCCAGATCATTTGGACAAGTTCATTCCAGCCTTACTGTATGGTCACAAGGATTTACTAAACGCGAGCATTGTTCTCTCTCTACCCCCCCCCCCCCCCCCCCCCCCAGCCCCCCCTTTTCACTTGCTCTTTGATGTCCTCCTAGATAACCCGTTGATCTTTCGCAAGTTTTTGGACACGTGTGCCCTTATACCAGCACATCAAAGAATTAAAGCAGATTCCATCAGAAATCTTGGAGACTGTTTCTGAAAATGTTAGCCAGGCAGTTGACAAGGAATACGAAGTATTTTAAAATGATAGCTGTACCGAGGTTGTACTTACATGCTTTTAAAGAAACGTTTGGTCTTTTTGCCTACCGACCACAACAAATGTCTCATAAGCTGGTGAGAACCGTTTGAGGTAACTCAAGTTACCGGTTCAGATCTTGGAAAGAGTAAGCTGAAGGTCCGACATACCTGTCTCTTACACGAATAGAAAGAAGTATGCTTCCACATTCTCATCCGTCCTGGACTCGGTTAAACTCACAGAAACTGTTCACGATGTATCATCCAACATGGACAGTTTAAGGGATGTTCCGTTTGTTCTGTCCGACGATAATGTGCGCATGCTTGTGTAGCAATCATAGCGGACAATAATCAGGACATTTTGACAATAATCTGGACATAAGAACAATGACCGGAACATGTGGATAATGACCAGGATATGTGGACAATGACCAAGACAAGTGGACAATAACTAGGGCATGTGAACAATGACCACAGCATGTGAACAATGACCACAACATGTGAACAATGACAGAACATGTGAACAGTGACCACGACATGTGAACAATGACCACGACATGTGAACAATGACCACGACATGTGAACTATGATCACGACATGTGAACAATGACCAAGACATGTGGTAAATGACCAAGACATGTGAACATTGACAGAACATGTGAACAATGACCAGGACATGTGAACAATGACCAGGACATGTGAACAATGGCCTAGGCTAGTGGACAATGACCAGGACACATGGACAATGGCCAGGACACATGGACAATGGCCAGGATATGTGAACAACGACCAGACATGTCGACGATGACCAGGACATGTGGACAATAGGTAGGACATGTGTCACTTCCAACTCTGCCTTCCTTGTGACATGAAACCGTGTGTACTGTTAAACGCAGCGATGGCCTGACCACAGACGAAGCAATGGGCACAAAGAAAGTGTTATCTGACTTTCAGGATATCTGGACTTTTCTCCAGGTTGTGCTACCGTAGCAGTTGACCATGAGATGCATTTGGCGTCTGATGGCCCTGTTAAACTCAAACCGTATCCTCTTCCATTTTGCATCTGGACAAGTCGTGGGAAAGTGAAGGGACACCAGTGCTACGCTTCAATGTCAGCGAGCTATCAAGTCATCATAGCATCCTGCCATGCTCTGCTAATCCAGCAAGATGGTAGCGAGCAATTCTGTATTGAGAATTGTCACCTCAACCCAGACATCATCCATGACGCAGAGCCCAACCCCTGACTTATCTGAGTTGATCTGTAAACTTTGCAAGACTACAACCTAAAACAGACTATGACTAACATTACTGCTCCGATCCGTTAAGTCCAGAGGATAAAGGTAAGACTACCTTCACCCCCCCCCCCCCCCGCACCCCTCCCCCCCCCCCCCCCACTCTCACCTGATCCCACCCCACCCCATCCCTAGATTTTTTTTTCGCAATGGATTTGCATGGGTTTTGGCTCGGTTACTGGTTTAGCCACTTTTGCCCACATGATGAAGAAAAATGAACTTGTCAAAGTTAATATTCAGCGCTCAGCTTTCTGTCAACATTCTAATGGCGAGTTTCAAGCCGATGCATACCCTGCACATGTGCATGCCGTTCTTAGTTGGCTTCAGAAAGCAGGACTCACTGCGCGACCGTCAAATAATTATATGTGCAGGGTTCTGGCAGCTGGAGTTCATGGAAAACCTTAATTCTGCAGGTGTTCTTAAACCCCAGGATAAGTTTGGAAAAAAAAAAGATCTTGACTTTCTCTGATCGTATGTAAGCAGAAAGCTGTCGAACGGTAACACGGATCACATCGCTATTGAAAGAGAAACTTCGGCTATTGTACGGTGGAAGCAAAACTGTTAACATATTTTTGTTACAGGCTCGCATTTCTTTCGCAGAATGATCACGGGGTTTGGCATATTACAGACAAACTACTCAAAGATTGGTCGTCTGAGTCGCTGGGCTCACGTTTTGAGGGGGGTATACTTTTTATGATGAGTCTGTGTCTGGCGCAACAATCCTTTTTGTTGATGTCTTGTCCTGTCCACAGACAGAGCAAGTAATTCACGTATTTTATCGTCCCCGAACGTTTGAGATGAAACTTGGCAGTTGTTTTCTTTTAGGACATGGTAATGTCATGTACCGGATTCTGGTGTTCAGCTACTTTCTAGACTTTCTATTCTCTTTCGTAGTTTATTACTGTCATGGTGGTGTTACCCAATTCCCCCCTAAAACAAAAGTAAGATTGAAAAAAAAAAATTCACTTTGTATTTGAATACAACATTCTGTACCTGCTTTTTCTTCTGAAATAATTTCTAAACAAATGACAACTAAACATTACAATGTCAGTACTGATTACCTCCCTTCCACTGATTTTGGTTTGAGGCAGTGCAGAGGCGTGCAGCTGGACATTTCGTTTCAAGTCTGTAACACACACACACACACACACACACACACACGCACGCACGCACGCACGCACACACACACACACACACACACACACACACACACACACACACACACTTTCAGACTCACGTATGTACACACACCACACGCATGCACGCGCGTGCGCATGGACACACGTGAGCGCACGTGCACATATAACCCTTGCACACACACCCGCAAGACATACTAATAACAAATACTGCATTCTCTCTCTCTCTCTCTCTCTCTCTCTCTCTCTCTCTCTCTCTCTCTCTCTCTCTCTCCCCCCCCCCCCCCCCCCCCCCCCCCCCCCCCCCCCCCGAATGTCACATTGTGTGAAAATCAGGTAAAGTGAAAATTATTGTTTTCGCTTCTGACGACCATTAAGGCAGGCCTTTTTAATTCTCTCTTTTTGTTCTCTCTTTCTTTTTTCTTTCTTTCGTTTTTTTTTTTTTTGTCTGACTTTATTCAAGTTTAAAAGGCTGTGCCAGTCTTGAATAAAAGTTACTCTGTGTTAGTTTTCCTTATGGGAGCAAAGACTACCCCACTTGTTTACTGTTTCTTTTTTTTTTTTGTTTTTACATTTCTGTCTGGCCTTTTTGGGACACTTACTGTGTTGGAAATGAGCGTTCCATAGTGCCACGTTTTTGTTTGCTTCTTCGTGTTTTGGCTTCTTTTCAGTTACGCTGCGGCGCGCCGCTACGACTACACAAAGGCACTGAACTTTAATTTGCATATACCTCCTTTGTGATACCTACGTCTCATCTGTTCCCATGGCTGTAGCTGACAGGTTTGAAGACGGCAGAAAGTTACCTCGGATATGAAAAGATATATAAAGACGCCCTCGCCCTGCACCCCCCCGCCCCCTCCCGAAATAGAGTTCACCGAGTTACTCTTTTTTTTTCTCTCTCTTCAAAATCTTGATGGATAAATGAATTAATGAATTAGATGACAGATGTAAATTCTCTCTCTCTCTCTCTCTCTCTCTCTCTCTCTCTCTCTCTCTCTCTCTCTCTCTCTCTCTCTCTCTCTCTCTCTCTCTCTCTCTCTCTCTCTCTCTCTCTCTCTCTCTCTCTCTCTCTCTCTCTCTCTCTCTCTCACTTAGTTATCCATAATCTTCAAGTCATGCGCAGTGTGGTCTCGAAACTTAGCAGATGTGGTGTAGCGTATATGGACTGGTCTGCACGCAATGACACCTAAATGAAACTGAAACTGAAACTGAAGCGCAGATACGTAGCCTAGATACGCCATATCGCGAAACTCAACTTTGTCTTCGCTGCTTAGTTTTCTTTATAAAACAATGAAAGTACAATGCCTTTCAGGTAGCTCCGTAGTTTTACAAGAAAAAAAAACGTCATTCGGTGAACTCCATTGTGAGAGGGAAGGATGGGGGGGGGGGGGGGGGGGGGGGGGGAGGAGGAGGAAGGGGCGCTTAGTTTAAGAGTTGCCACAACAAAAGTACACCAAATAGAAAGATGCAAAGCGAAGATACAAGAAGCGATGGAAACCGTTTTTCGGAAACCCGATTGCTATAGATTTCATCTAAATAACCAGTAGAGAACATTAATTTCCAGGCCACGATACTGAAGCCGTTGCAGACAACACAGCCATTGCTAATACTATTCAGGTCTTTCTGAGGCAAGACAAACAACATTCAAAACAATGAAAACGAAGAACGAACAATCACTTATCTCCTCAACTTAGGCGCAAAATGTTGTTCGTCTTGCCTGAAGAAGACCCAAGGGATCAAAACGCATTGTATTTTGTCTTGTAATTTGTTTGTCTCTTTCGTTCGGCGGAACAGCAAATCTTCTTTTGAGGTTGTTTCTTGCAGCAGCGAGCCAGAGTTTAAGAACTGAAGACCCACGTATTCAAATATCTCGGTTAGTAGTCATTAGTCA
>JADBJO010000128.1:992500-995000 GCA_016801955.1 Conus betulinus | reverse complement strand
GCTGCACGGAACAAACAACTCCTGCCTTTCAGACGTTCAGACTTTCTCACGCTATTCAAAACAGGATGTTGGTCTGGGAGGGAAAGGGGGGTTGGGAGGGGGGTGGGGTTTGTGGGTGCGATTCCCATCAAAATCATTGATTTGTGGGATTTTCCCATCCTGACCGGCTCCTGTGCAAAGTGGAGCTTGTTTTGGTCTCTACTGGGTAGACTGGAACCACACAGAGTCGAGTTGCATCCACCTGGTAGATGCATGCCTGAAGATCATGTTTCCAGACCACACTGCAGATGTCTGTATCTCTCGGGCCCGAATGTCGCCGGTTATAATAATAAAGTATGCGTAGAGTCCATTCCTTTCATACAGTCTAAGACAAACATAAGACTCCCTCATATCATCTCAGTTGCTTTTTGTTTTGTTCCTGTGTGTGTTTTTTAATAAAAAAAAAAAAATTCAAGTAAAACCACAACAAATACGTAACCATAGGCGCGAAATGTCAACATACATACATCCTTACAGAAGGAAAAAGCAGCAAGATCAAGAGACAGTGTGCCAGTTACAGAAGTAGTATTAGGAGACAACATAATAATTTGGCAAAACCTAAGCCAAGTACAAGAAATTGTTCACTAGGAAGGAAAAGGGATCAGACACATAATCAATACGTGGTGTGTGTTTATCAGTCATTAATCTCACGCCGCAGGCACATCAGCTTTCAAACAAAAGTTTTACAATCATCATGAAACCGGTTCCATGTCAAAAAACACTGGCCGTGGATTTTGCGATTTGATAGTAACGCTTTAAGTAACATTAGAAGTGCTTATATTGGGGAATCCAACTGTCTAGTTTACGTTTAAAAGAGAAATAGAATTGCCGACAGCAAAATCAAATCAAATACCTCGTCTGACACAAAATTAACATCAAAAACTAAGCAAAACATTTAACTCGTTCAGTCGCAAAATTGACATCAAGTCTAAGCAAAACAGTTAACTCATTCAGTCGCAAAATTGACATCAAGTGTAAGCAAAACAGTTAACTCATTCAGTCGCAAAAATGACATCAAGTCTAAGCAAAACATTTATTTAACTCATTCAGTCGCAAAATTGACAAGTCTAAGCAAAACATTTAATTCATTCAGTCGCGCAGAACTGACATCAAGTCTAAGCGAAACATTTAACTCATTCAGTCGCAGGTGCGCAGCATGACGCAGTTCAACTACAGCTTCCCAAAACTGCTCCAAAGCATTTGTGCACCCCCACTGTGCGAAAACTACGCTGTATACTGTCACACATTACATTACCGAAGGAACAAGACGCATCTCTCACAATATTTAGCTTTGATAAAATTACTTGTGCTGCAAGTACATGTCATACAACCTGATTTGAATTCACTTTAAAAATAACAGATTTTCACAATTTTCCGACCCTCCCCCCCCCCCCCCCCCCCCCCCCGCCCCCCATTTAATTTGATGTTCTATTTAAAGCAACAGTTTGATAAGGATTTTATTTCAGTTAGTGCATTGTAGTGAGCCCGTGCTCCTTATGTACACCGATAAGACATTCTTCCACTTTTTTCTGTATTAGTTGCTCTGCTGCTCTCTGTATTTCACCCACATTCATAAGCATAACTTTTCACGGCCTGAATACACCCTGAAAAGTAGCTAAAATTAAATTACATATCAAACACAATTTTAACTGTACACATATCCAAGATTTCCCGTATGCTTGCAAAAAATGCTCTATTTGATAAATTCCGTCAAACAATTTTTTCTTGGTTTCTTTCCACCACTTACGTTACTATAAAAGACTGGTTTTGCTGAAACACCTACCATTGAACTGATCGAGACTTTCTTTGCAGAAAATGGAAATAGGCATGAAACATACATCAAACAAAAAAAAAAATCATTCATATGTCAAAACTCAAACTGAATTTCAGAACCCCAAATGTCCTAATTGATTTATTCTGGGTATTTTCCATGATAAAAGATCATAATTTACGATGGCAGTTTGAAAATTGTAACTGCAAGGCGAGTGGTCTTCTAAATATCAATTATCCCTTCCTTATTAACACTTACAATTTTTTGTTTTTCTACTTATATTTTTTTTTTATTCCGTACATGGCATATCTGTTTTGGGTCTTCTGGCTATGAAACCGTACAAGTAAACTATGAGCCAGCCAATGGTTTGTATGTGAGTAAGTCATGATTTTGTGAAGCGCCACGAGTAAGTGTCAAGAATGTGGGCAAAGCAAATGTACAATACTAGTAAAGGAAGATACAAAAGTTGACTGCAGGGTTCGTGGTGAAAATGAAATAATAATAAAGTTTATAAAAAACCTTTTGGTGGTAGTTGAAACCCCTTGGAAGATAGGATACTGACGTTTCAAGCCATAGGCCCGTTGTCAAAATGAAGAGAAGAGGACAGTGTAGACAGGAAAGCCCATGTGAAAATTGGGTGAGAACACATCAATCATTAAGTTGGAAAAAAAAAAAACTCACACTGACCAC
>JADBJO010000128.1:985000-987500 GCA_016801955.1 Conus betulinus | reverse complement strand
TTGTATTTTTTTTTTCCCATCTTCTGTGTCACCTCAGTGGCGTTGCACAAACGTCTCTCATTCCAAGCCCTCCGTTCACAGCCACGGCACCGGCAATCCCAATGTCAAGTCATCTAGAAGCAACCCTGTGACAGAGACACTGTGCTGCTGCCGAGTCACCTCAGTGGTGCATGTACTGATACAAAATATGCAGGACATCACTTACTAAGCTACCTACTGACGACAATAATTGCTTAGTCACGAAGCCGTGAGTGACTGAAATCTCCCTCCAGAGGGCGCCATCACATCCGTCCAACGACAGTCTTCATGAATTTGTCGATACTGGTGACTCTGACGGAATCAAGTCAAGTCCATAGACATGGAGAGGACATCGAAACTGAGGTCACCATGAGAGCAGGGGCATGATGGGTCATAGAATTTAAGACTTTTTAAAAAAAAAAAATCTGATTGATGAGAATGAGGATGATGATGATGATGATGCTACAGATTTCCATTCTGGTCTGAGTCTGCTTGACACGGCTGTACTCTATACTTACTTTCATAATATATCACAGCGTCAACCAGGCCTAACAGATACAGACATCTGCAGTGTTGGTCAGAAAATTTGAACAACACTCCTCAGATACGCATTTATTTAGTGGATAAAACTCAGCTGTGTGGTCCCAGGCTTCCCAGCTGAGCCTGTAGCAAACTCAACTCTAAGCAGCAGCCGGTTGGGGCAGAAAACCCCCCATATGACTCAAATGGGAATTGTCCAGGATGGGGGAATTCGTGATGGTATTGCTTAGTGAACTAAGTTGATGTATTAGTCAGGCTTAACACACCAAGGTTATCTCTGCACTCATACATGCATATGCGCACTCACGCATCCACTAACATTCACCTCCCTCCATTCTTCTCTCCCTCATGGTGTTCTTCTCCTCTCCCCCGATGTGTTCTCCCTCAGTTTATATAGGAATGGACCCAAAGGATTTCCCTTTGGGCCATGCCTTTGTCCATGTTACTTCTCTGCCACCTGGTTCACAAGTACCCTGAATTCCCCTCTAGCTATTCTTCTTCCACACATCAACATTCACACATCCCTACCAAACTGATTAGCAAACGACCATTTCACACCAGATGGACATAGAAAATTGCTGCAGACTTTGGGAGCCACTTTTTAACACAGTAATCACCCAAGCGAAAGCTAACACACCCAACGTCCACACGCATTCAACAAGCCTGACAAAGCATCAACACAGTGCCCCACGGCAATACCATCTGAACAAGCCCAAGACTCCTGCTCTTCAAGGTCTGTTTACAAAGCAACTTCAGCAGAGTGAGTATTTAGCACCCACTCGATGCTCTGAGGTCCTAGTGGTTAAATTTTCCTCCTTTTCGCTACGGAAAGGTTCGCACTCGTATCGAGAGGGTCCTCATTACCTTAGGTGCCATCTATGACGTGACAATTAATTACCTGACCACTTCAACTTCCTTGACACAGTTTGATCGCATGCGCTAGGTGAGGGCGCGATTGCTAATTGGCCCATTACCTAATTCTCCACCATGCGCGGCATTGTTTTTTCCTCTACAGCGCTTAAGGCCCTTTGTGAGAGGTTTTGCTCCCTTGACAGGAATCGAACCCACAATATCCCAGCCCGGAGTCCGCGGCGCTAACCACTTTGCGGCTAGTTAATCACGACACTTCTTTTCTTTAAACAAGCACAGTCACAGAGGTTAGCACAAAAGGGCAGAAAGACTTTAATGTTTAAATGTGTCTGGTATGTATTTCTGACCCCTCCTTTTCCATCTCTTTAATGCCTGACCTTACCTCTCTGTTAGTCATTTCTTTGCCTTCCCCATCAAATTTGATAAAAGTCGGTGGTTATCAGCACAGTTTTTTTTGTTTTTTACGTGTCTCTTCTTCTTCTTCTTCTTTCTTCTTATTAATTAATCTTATTATAATGAATACTTGTATAGCGCCTATTCTCGCCTAGAGACCAAGTTCTAAGCGTTTTACAATCCACACTCGTCTACACTCGTTGTTGTTGTTGTGTTGTTATTGTTGTTGTTGTTCTTGTTCTTGTTGCTCTTCTTCTTCCTCTTAGCATGATTCTTATTACGTTGTTGGTCTTGCTGCTGTTTTTATAGAAAAAGCCGGGACAATAAACCAGGATTTGGCATGTCAATGGGTCTGATGAGTTTCAAACCCAGCAATATTCCACGTCGTGGAATATGACACTACCCACCGCGCTTCTTTCAACATCACTGAACCGAGAAACTACGGTCGGCCTCATCCGAGCGTCTCCAAAAGAAACAGTAATCAATGGAGTCTTCACAATAGATGTAAGGGTATAGAAGACACTTCGTACTCTGCAACTGAAGCACATGAAAAGCTGTTGCACGCGCGAATTGGGAACATTTGAGCAGCTTCTTTGTGAACCGTCAATTAGAACATTTCACCCACGCACACACACACACACACACACACACACACACACACACACACACACACACACAC
>JADBJO010000128.1:975000-977500 GCA_016801955.1 Conus betulinus | reverse complement strand
TTGTGTGTGTGTGTGCTTTTCTAAGAGTTTGGATAATACTGGCAAAAATAGACATTGGCCTGTAATTTGTTGGTCCGGAATGGTGACATGACATGTGCATGGGAATAACTTTCGCTGCTTTGAACTGTTTTGAAAAGTGACATTTTTGACTGCACGAGCTATAGGTCAGTGTCTCAGATATGGCTGAAGCTGAAAGTTCAAGAATGTTACAATCATTTCTGTCAAATCCACGACTTCCCGTTTCATTTCAATGACATAAAGAATTGTAAACATGAGTTGCAGATATTAAGAATACCGAAATTTGGGTATGAATATTCTTTGAATTGCAGAACATTGCTAATTTTTCAAGATTGTTTAGTTGAGTCTGATTTTGCATTATGGTACTGACTGCCACACTTGTTTAATGCTTACAGAGTTTATTTGGTGTGACACTGTTTTATATGCTTGGGTTGTTTACTTCGTAAGTTCATTTATAGCTTTCCATATTTACTTCGAGTATTGTCTGGAATATATGAAATTCTGGTAATATTTCTTTTGTGCAGCTCGTTTGAGTGAAATTACCTTATTTCGACGTTTCATGAATTCGTCTGTCTTCCCTCCTGTCTCAAAAAAAAGATCTTCACGAATGAATATAGCAGCTTGAATTTCGTTCTTTTTTTTCTTTTTTCTATCCATCGGGTTTTTGCACCCCCCCCCCCCCCCCCCCCCCCCCCCCCCCCCCCCCCCCCCACCACACACACACACACTTTTAATTCAGGTAATATGAAAGCTTACATGTGTGCAAGAAGGACAGTGCGCAGAGATTTTCACACATATGTAATAGGCATATCCACGCGTGACAAACATAAATGATACATGAATATTCTTAGCATGCAGTGAAAAGCCGAGAAAGAAATGAAAAGCTTTAAAAGTTAACGTGCCCCTACACAGAGAAATCCACAGAGTATAAATAATTATTGTAGGTTTTTTCTCAAGGTGTGTGTGCGCACGCGCTAGCACGCGCGCGTGTGTGTGTACGTTGTTGTGTGGCAGCTTTAAGTTCATCAGTCATCTATTTAGGTTGAGGAATGTGTTTCACGCTACGGGTTTTGTGTGGAGCATGTCTATCACAAACAGAATTGAACATTTGTAGCCAATACTCTGGTAGTTCTTCAGGCTAAACATTATTGCAGACACTGGAACATGGGGAGCATTAGAGATCAGCCAGAAAACGATTTTCTCCAAATGATACAGAGGAGCAGTAGGACACTTTTTTTGTGTGTTAACCTTTTGGGGTGGGGGGCGGGGGGATTTGGATTTCATGCTTTGCCCATTTGACACATACTGGAAAATGATCACTGCATCCATTCACAGGAACATTTTGTTTGATGGTGTTTTGTGAGTCATTGAGGCAAATATGATCAATTAATGATGTTTTGTGAGTCAGTGACATAAATATGGTCAGTCGATGTTCTGCTGGTTGAGGTTACAAGGGATGGGATGTCAATAATCTGAGCTTTGTTGTATGAGGGAAATTTTATCAGTCCATGACTGGTGAGATTTCAAAAGATCAATATTAAAGTTACCTGGCAATAATATTTCAGTAGCATGAAGAGATGCTTAGTTAATCTAATTTGGTTGTGAACTTGTCCATCCATTCAGCATTTCCGAAGGGAGTTCATTAACGCCAATTCTGTTAGGCTGGGTTCTTTTCAGCCTAATCTCTCGCCAAACTGACTCAGTTTGAAAATCTTCAAAGTGATGAGGGCCGGAATAGCTCAGTTGTTAGAGCGCCAGACCCGAAATCTTGGTGATCCTGGGGTTGCGGGTTCGAATCTCCGCCGGGCCGTTTCGGTAGAGGGGGGATTTTCCCCTCAGAGTTAAAGTTGGTTCTGACTCCATTTCCAATACAGTCCTTCGAATGAAACTATAAACCGAGGTTCCGTGTGTGAACGCACGCATAACAGCTTGCACACACGTAAAAATCCCATCACCAACTTTCGGAAGAGAAGGCCAGTTTGGCCGTTGGTATGGATGACACATTACACATAGCATGCACCCTGCGTGAGAAATGGAAAGAATGAAGGAAGTAAGGAAATTGAGTGAACGATATTGAACGATTGTCACGGGAAACGACTGAAATGAAGCGCGCGCCAGCTGGCAGCTCTTCAGTCGGCACTGCCCAGGTAGGCAGCCCGTTGTGTAAACGCGTGTGGATTGTAAACGTTTAGAGCTTGGTCTTCAGCCGAGAGTAGGCGCTATATAAGTATTCATTATAATAATATAATAATTTAAACGGCGGATGTTTAAAATTTCGTGAATGTAAACTGGTATGCCCATAGTTGTTGCGAGTAACAGTATAGCCAGGAATGAAACATTGTTGTCAAGAACAAACATTTGTGAGCTTGGACTCTGTAAAACCAAAGACATAAAATGGTTTTTATTTGGCAAGACATAAGACGCCTCTTATAACTTATTCTGAATGACGTTGATATTTAGATGGCTAACGTGGAATTCATGT
>JADBJO010000128.1:967500-970000 GCA_016801955.1 Conus betulinus | reverse complement strand
TTTCAGTTTCATCACCGACCCGGCCGACCGCGAGGGCCCTTTCAGGGTGGTCACCAGATGGGGGTAAGGTCGAGGCCGTGGTCTGAACGAGACTGACAGTTCTCAGAGAGAGAGAGAGAGAGAGAGAGAGAGAGAGAGAGAGAGAGAGAGAGAGAGAGAGAGAGAGAGAGAGAGCAATACCGTGAATAGCTAGTTACAGCGATCTGCAGCATGATAAGTGATCTGTTGACATCTGTCAGGCAGATAGAAATAGGTTGTGGGAGAGAACGTCATCTTCCATTCCATTCTGTTTTTCACACCTGAATCAACAACATGCAAACAAATAAATAAAACAAATAAATGAAAAAAATAAACAAATAAATAAATGAATAAACAAGTAAATAAACACATAAATGAATAAATCAATCAATAAATGAATCAATAGAACGTAAATGACAATCATGAACTACACACGATGGTGGCACAAAGAAACACACTCAAAGACAGCCAGGCAAACATCAGGTTTACCATACCTACATTGGCGAGACAGCAAGACCACTCACCACCCGCCTACAGGAACACCAAAACCGATCTACTTCTGCCATACACGAGCGCCTACAAGCCACAGGCCACAGTTTCAGCCCCCAAGAAACCAAGATTTTATCTACAGAGCCCTTCCTCACAAAAATAAAGTAAAGAAGCCATCAAAATCAAGACCAGACGCCCCAGCCTGAACAGAGATCAAGGCTTTGAACTTTCCCTCTATCTACAATCAGATCCTGACAACCGTTCACCCCACACACAACAGTCGTCCCACCAGGCCTCGCTGCCACAACAGCAACAGTGAGCTGATGAAGACAGAGCGATCCTGTCGAAACATTCTCCAAGTAAGTTTTGATTCTGAGTCCTTAACTACTTTTCTAATCAGGTTTATCCTTCTGCTTTAGCTGCTGTCCACAGCCACAGTTCCCCCTTCACCCTGCAACAACGAGCCAATCGACAACACAGACACCATGAATGAATAGCCCGTGTCCGCTCTGTCCAGTCTTCTTCTTCTTCTTCTTCTCTTCTTCTTCTTCTCGAACACTCAGATGGTGATGCCAGCTGTCCGCACGAAGCTGGTTGTCCTCCGAAGGTCCGCCAGGTCCCCGTAGAGCTTGGCCTTCAGGACCACTAGCTCTCCGGCCATGTGTCCTGCCTGGCAGTAGCATGGAGGAGGTGACAGTCCTGTAGTATGTGCTCAGCTGCCTCTCTGCATGGGCACGTCACAGACTCGCTAATCTTGTACCTTTTGTACATGTGTGCATTCAGTCTGTTATGTCCAGTCTTAGTTTGAACGGTAGCACTCGATCTTCTCTTATTAGGTGGTAGTAGCAGTCGGCCTGGTTGGAAAATTGGTGTTGCTGTTTCCATTTCCTCCTGTAGTCTTTCAAGAATATGCCCCACATGGAGGTGTTTTTTTTTTTTTTTTTTTTTTTTTTTTTTTTTCTTAGCGTACGCAGGCTGATACTCCTGCGGACACTCCCTGTATAGAAAGGCAAGTATTAATCCCATCTACCCAACAAAGGGAGTGAAGTTTTGTATGTATGACCGATTTTTTTTCTGAGGTAATCGATCAGAATTATCTGGAAATATGTTAAACTGACATGAAGTTTAGGTCAGCGATAGGATATGTATTAATGACTTTGGCAACGAATGGGACTCGGATTTTTTCTGTGCCATTCTGGCTTATATTACTGACTTTGGTAGCGAAGTGTGCTCCGATGTCTGTGTCCATGTGATGGAACATTATTCTCTGAGTAGCAAGAGGAGGGAGAAATACACTGCCGTCCCTCTGAAAACACATCATTCCTTAATGTCAACATGATGCCAGCATCTACAGTTCACATCACCAAGAGGCCTGTTGAAAGTGGACGATCAACTGGTTGCAGTTCCATGGCATAAAACTGTGCAGCAAAGACGAGCAAAATCTGGTCTTATTCCACATTGATCTAAACTGAGGCGCCGTGTGCATGTTGAGCATCACCGGGTCCTTGAAACAGAATGGACCAGACTCTACCTCCACCCCCTCCCTGAAGACCCCCAGCTCTGTGCCACAGTGGCAAACTGCCCACGTCACAGACCAAACAACATTTTCTGTCCATGGCTACTCCGACGACAGTCTCCTCACATCATCGTGTGTGTTCTCATGCCCCCCCCCCCCCCCCCCCGCCCCCCATTTTGGTAACAGAAATCTGTTTTCTCATGCACCTCCCACACCCATTTTGGTCACAGACAATCTGTCGCAACAACACGTCAACGATTCTGGTGGCGACACCGACTGAATCAACCGGCAGTAACACTGGTTTAGCACAGGAAACATTAGCAGTGCCTCGGTTCACGATGCATGCTTACATTTGCGATCGTTTTGTGAATAAGGAGGTCTATGAGCTGAAGTAAGCTGTTATTAAACGATGATAAAACAGGAGCTATCCGGTTTACAAAACACTCTCAAGCTCAAGACCCCCGTCTTCATCATCCG
>JADBJO010000128.1:962500-965000 GCA_016801955.1 Conus betulinus | reverse complement strand
TTTAAAAAGTCATAAAGGATACTTTCGGAAATCGCAAAAAAGGTGCTTCCTGACATCCAGAAGAACAGTTTTCTTTTTGTTGTTGTATGGGTGGAAAAAGCAGAGATAACTCACAGTTCTATAACAACCTGAAACAAAAGATTAGTGAGATCAATGTCGAAAATGTCATAACAGCTGGAGATTTCAATTCATTAACTTATTTCTTGAGCCTGAGAAAGATTACAATAATCGTAAACACATTACTGATCCTGAAGCGAAACGAAGCAGTCAAGGGCATGACTGAAAGCTTGGATCTGAGCGAAATTTGATGGGAACTAAACGTAGAATGCCTCCGCTATATAGGGAAGGGAACTAACCCTTTCAGCAGGCCAGATACGACTTCTCTCTGATTTCGGATTCGATAGCGTCGTTCTTACGGGACGCGGATATCAAACGCAGTTTCAGACCAGATCATATTGCTATTGTATTGAAATCTAAAGACAATGTGAAACGCAACACCTTTTGCAAATTTTAAACGCATCCCCTTTAAAAGATGAAATGTACTTAGATTAAATTGAGAGTGAGAAATGATGAGTAAAGCTGAAGAAGACTACGCAGTAAATGCAAACATAGATGCAATTATCAATGAAAAACTAAAAATCTTCTTTCTCGGATTCTCGACTTTATGTGAATGGAAATAAGATGAAAGACGATTTCATACGTGACAATACCCCCCCCCCCCCCCCCCCCCCCCCCCCCCCCCCCCCCCCCCCCCCCCCCCCCCCACGGAAATATGACATAAGAAGGAAAAAATAGCCAAAAAAAGAAGATCCGGAGAGTGGATAGGATTGAAAGTGAACATGAAAAAATAAGAGAGAGCTAGCTATGAAAATAAAAACAATTTGAAAAAAAAAAATACGGGAAAAGAGAATGCATTGATCTTTCGATCTCTATCAAACTTCCTTCGAAGGCGTTCGGTCTCTGTCTGATCACAGTGGTGGGGCTGAAAAGATCGTTTCGGAATCGCATGGCTTCTACGCTCTTATGAAAATAAAAAGCTCTTGTCAAGCGTCTGCAAAGATCACTCTCCCACACGTTTTCTGAGCAGATTCCTTTGCTGCTTTTCCTTTTCAAACTGTCCTCTTGCAGTGTTTTCTAGCAGCTCTGTACATCACATAGTCTTCTTTCTGTGTAGATTTGACCTACGTCCTAGAAAGTCATTTTTTTTTTTTTCCCCTCGCTTGGCTTCTCTTACTGAGTCATTCCACAATGAGGTTACCGTCCACTGCTGTATGTCACACTTCTAAAATTCTTCCATTTTGGCGGGTATATGATATCATCTGCGTTTTTTGTTTTGTCCCTACTATCTTATTATCATTATCATTATTATGAATACTTATATAGCGCCTATCCTCGGCTAGAGACCAAGCTCTAAGCGCTTTACAATCCACACTCGCTTACACAACGGGCTGCCTACCTGTGTAGTGCCGACTGAAGAGTTGCCAGCTGGCGCTTCATTCAGTCGTTTCCCGTCTCATCCAGACAATATCGTCCAATATCGTTCACTCAATATCCTTACTTCCTTCATTCTTTCCATTTTTCACGTAGGATGCATGCTATGTGTAACGTGTCATCCATACCAACGGCCAAACTGGCCTTTTCTTCCGAATTTTGGTAATGGGATTTCACGTGTGAGCAAGATGTTATGCGTGCATTCATACACGGAACCTCGGTTTATAGTCACATTCGAAAGACTGTGTGGGAAATTGAGCCAGAGCCAATGTTAACTTTAAGGAAAAAAACCCTCCCAGTACCGAAACGGCCCGGCGGAGATTCGAAACCGCAACCCCAGGATCACCAAGATTATGAGTCCGGTGCTCTCTCACTGAGCTATTCGGGCTTCTCAGACTGCCTGAAAGCCACATAGCAAATGCAATAAAAATGATGATATGTGTGCAAGTGAGAATGATGTAAAATACATAATATATTTTAATTTCTCCATCATTTCTGTTTCCTGTTTGTAGCATATGTTAGGTCACTTCAGCATTAGCATCGTATTCTTTCCAGTTTCATACGTGCTTAAATTGATATCTAGAACCTCCTTGAATCATAAATACTCAACTGATCGCAAGTGTAAAGAAAGCAGTTCATCTACTACTTTGACAGACGCTGTATGTTTTTTGCACAGAAAGATTCCATGTGAAACGCTCATGCCGTAATATTTTGTACAGAAAGATTCCATGTGAAATGCTCATGCCGTAACGTTTTGTACAGAAAAATTCCACGTGAAATGCTCATGCCGTAATGTTTTGTATAGAAAGATTCCATATGAAATGCTCATACCGTAATGTTTTGCACAGGAAGATTGCATGTGAAATGCTCATGCCGTAATGTTTTGCACACAGAGATTCCATGTGAAATGCTCATGCTGTAATGTTTTGCACAGAGAGATTCCATGTGAAATGCTCACACGCCGTAATGTTTTGCGCAGAGAGATTCCATGTGAAATGCTCATGCCGTA
>JADBJO010000128.1:955000-957500 GCA_016801955.1 Conus betulinus | reverse complement strand
GGAGGGGGAGAGGGAGGGAGAGAGAGAGTGTGTGTGCTTGTGTGTGTGTGTGTGTGTGTGTGTGTGTGTGTGTGTGTGTGTGTGTGTGCTGCATGAGTTTGTCACCGATCGACTACGGCTGTAAATTCAAAAAGCTATCTTATCAGCAATATTTTTCAAGAATATGCAAATCAAAATGTCATAATTCTTATCAGTAACATTGATAAGTTTATACATTAAAACAAACGTTTCTTTTCACAATGTTGTAAGTTTCTATCAGCGTTGCCTGCATAGACTCCACACACAACAATTTCCCATTTTTTTGACGAAGCATGAGTTGTTATTCACCCATCTCCAAGCTGATTACATTTGGACACTACGTGGGTACTGCTCACACACACTTTGAATGCGCAACATTTTCCCCATCGTGCTGTCAGCAGCTTGTTAAGGTTAGATTGTTCAAAATAATGGATAGATATTTTTCTCAATGAGTTCAGGACTATAATTATTATCTACGTCATACGCGCTGACAGAGTGTGCAAACATCAAACAAAGCTGTAGAGAAACATGGCACATATATTTTCAGATCCAAATCATGACTTTTTTTTTTACATACAGTAATACGCAGCCATATGTCCATATTCGTATTATTCCCACAAGACACTAAGGCTAGCGACAACAGATGTGCATCTTTTTTCACATGGCTTTTCTATTCATTCAGCGCACTGAAATAGTTTTCAGCAGTTTTCATTCTTTCTGTCATTCATCTCCATCAAGAACACATGATTATTTCTCCGTCGCGTGTGTGCATGCATCCCAGTTCTGTCAGAAATATGTTGGATATAGGTTTTGTTTTTGTAGTTTCATATACATAGAGCAACTGATTATTAATTTAAGAAAAACAGTCTACCTGCCACTGCCCTCCCTTGACTTACTCAGGAATATTTCCTGGGATGTCATTCGCTCCCTTGAATGCCGTCAGAATACGGACCAGCTCGTAGTTGGTCTTCAGGGGGAACTCTTGTCCTGTCAGGTTGATGAAGTATTTCCATGTCTTGTTCCTCCACAGGTCGCCCATGCACACGATCTCAGGTTCCAACACCGAGTACGTGCCCCAGTGGACGTCAACGTAGCGTGACGCCATGAAGACGTTGGGGAAGCAGCGTGACGCAGATTCTAGGGCCAGGCGGACGTCAAGTGAAGACGTCTTGTCTACGTGGATGCAGTAGAAATTCTGAGGTCTGTACACGGCTCTCAGTAAATCGATCACCTGAAAAGAATACCACAACGCAAGGGAAAAAAACAGCCTCATCCGTTTTGCCTGTCGACGGCTTTTGGTAAAATCTGTCACCTTTTTTGTGGTTCCTCTTATCCTTCATCATTTTTTTTTCCTCACGTTGTTTCCCCTTTTCTTCATTTGCTTCTTTTTCCTTCTTCTTCTTCCCCCTTTTTTCTTTTCTTCTTCTTCTTCTTTCTTCTTTTCTTCTTCTTCTTCTTCTTCTTCTTCTTCTTCTTCTTCTTCTTCTTCTTCTTCTTCTTCTTCTTCTTCTTCTCTCCTCCTCCTCCTCCTGTTCTTGTTGGATTTAGTAGAATAGAACCGTGTTCTCAAAACCGAAAAAAAGGCCTCACGCTGCGTGCAAGCTCGAGTACTGCATACATTTCTGTCTTTAGTCGGGTGTCACTCCTGTGGTTGAAAACACGTGTACATTTGGTTGTTTATATTTGCTATGACACATATGTGTTTAAAGTAGTATAGTGTAATTCTGAAACGAGGAAAAAACAAAACAAAACAAAACAAAACAAAAGAACAATCTTTCCTGTAGAGAAGCAGACCAGATCGCGGAACCGTTTTTTTTCCCAAGACCATGGGACACTCCAGGGGCTGAGAGAAGATCCATGGCTAGTTTTCCACCGCACTGCAAGAGAACTTTGAACATCTTCAGAGGCTCCGAGGAAGAGCACACATCTCATCTTAAGAACCAGTCTGGCACTGCGTTTTTTTCTTTTTTGTTGTTGTTATTTTCTTAACCCACACTTTCCACTGCAAAACATTTTAATAACAGACACACAAAATGATGATAAATAAACAAAACATACACCTTCATACAAAACCCTACGTAATCCAGACATGTGGCCAGTGTACCATGACGGCTTTCCTCAGTGAACTAAGTAACACCGGATGAAAACCTACAGCTGTGTACCGGACCGATACACTCTGGCGAACGCAGCCTCGGTCTATAAACAGCGGGAAAGTGACTGGATACTTTTCTTCACCGGGAGAAATGATTTGTTGATAGTAAACAGCCGAGTGACCAGTAACGAAGACTACCTGATTCTCAGTATGTAAAAAGTTTGAAAGTCGAGCGAAATCACGTAGGAGTTGAAGTAGCAGAAGAAGAGGGTGACAAAATGGCTCGCCACACGAATAACACGATACACAGAAGCCATGCCTTTCAGACTCTACGTCCTTTTCAAGTGAGACATACCAACGAGACAGACGAGGAGAAAAAACAACAAACAA